>BGPR01013032.1:0-18755 GCA_013235015.1 Araneus ventricosus
CAAAGGTAGTATTGCATGTGTCTGAGCGTGGGGGGGGGGGAGGGGACATACCCATTTGATGAACAATTATGCTCCATTCCTCCCCTTACATCCGTTCCCCTTCACAAGTTTCCTTGTACTCGTAGTCCAGTCAACGAATTGTAAATTTAACAAAAAGG
The DNA here is from genome assembly GCA_013235015.1 of Araneus ventricosus. Classification (NCBI taxonomy): domain Eukaryota; kingdom Metazoa; phylum Arthropoda; class Arachnida; order Araneae; family Araneidae; genus Araneus; species Araneus ventricosus. The sequence continues at coordinate 159 of BGPR01013032.1, forward strand.
TGTAGTTTTGAATTTCGGAACTCAGCACAGTTGTTGGGGAGAGTGCTCAAAACGACATATTAAAAGTTCCCGCTCTTGGAGGGTGCTCAGGGGGTACAGGAGGGTGTTGAAAGGGGGGATTTCTCAGTTATTCTTAAATATCTCGAAAATGGATCCTAGCGAAAAAAACTTAAAATTAAACTAAATTATATTTCCTCCAAAAATAATCATATACATTGTTTATAGGATGAGTAGTTTAGAATATTATAGCAGTTTGAAAAAGTACATAATTACGATAAGTTGTTGAAAACGATAGTCTTATTTTTTTGAAAGGAAGGTTTTTCAAAATGGCGGCTATCTATTACAATATATCTGTAACATGTAATATCTTTCTATAACATAATATGTATAGAAATATACATAAAAATATGCATAATCAATTTTTACACTTGCTCGTAATTAAATTTCACCATGTTTTTCTAGTATTTGATCAAGTTCGGACTTCTCTTCTTCTAGAGGTGCACCTTTGGTACAGGTACCATTAAAGGTGCCAAAACAGAAACACATTGCTAAACGTGTGTTGCTCCGCCGCTCCTTTGGTTAGAGGAATTGGGGAAAGATCAGCTTTCATCTTGGTTGATGATTTGAGAAATGCTGCATATCTACGGTTATTCAAATTATGTTCATCAGCAACGGCTTTGTACTAGGAACATCTTCTCACCGGCTTGTGAGGTAACATCTGGTGTTGATGAGGGTTATAAAAGATTTCAGCGATGTTTTTATCTAACTTAGTTGATTTTTGAACTATGTAATCATAGTTCTTTGCTTTTTCTAAAAATATCTGGTGTATTGTCACAGCCACGGAATGCATTTAGAAGGAGGATGGTTTGGGCAAAAGAAAGTTCTTTCTGCATCTTTCTTGTAAAAAATAATTTAGCTTCGACATTTCTCTTGCCAGGCTTCATAAAATAAATATTAATTTCTGGTGGTGCCACAGCAATCAGTAACACGACTAGGTCTACATCTTCCCCTTGGGATGAGAAGTTGCTTTCTCTAACCCAGATCTCACAATATAAGTATCAGCATCCCCTGTAGCGACTCTAGTTTCAGTAACTTTAGCATCCATTTTCTGTGTTAGTAATTGAAGATGCCGAGTGTTATTTCTTCAATGGAAAGAAAATGTTTCTGTCGAACTGTGAAAGATTGGTTGCGAGCTTTTAAGTTAAACTCAGCATAGATATGTAGATTTATATTATACTGTCTAAATACACTCATTTGGAGCTTTAACAGAACGAAAAGACTGAGTATAAGGGATCTAGTGGAGGGGAACCGACGTGAGGGGAGGAAGGGAGCACGACTGTTCATCAAATAGGTTTGTAGCCCTCCTCCTTTCTGATACCGCCACTACTCTCGACACTTACAATACTACCTAATTATTGTATAGGCATGAAGTCTTTCTGAGTGTTGTTTTTTTGTTTTTTTTTCTGTTGTTGATTTTACCATTACAATAAGGAATTTTTGAAACATTCACTTTTAAACCCCCTGTATCTTCGAAAATTTCATTCTAAAAAATTTAGGACTAGTTTTGTTGGCAATTTAATATTGTTTAACTTTATAATTAAGTTTCTTTCGTTAGGATCCATAGCTTTCGAGATAATTATGAAAATCTGAGAAATCCCCCATTTCATCCCCCTCCTGTACCCATGCGCATAATCCACCAGCGGGGACTTTTAGTATGTCCTTTAGGGCACTTTCCCCAACAACTGTGCCGAATTTCAAAACTACTCCATTTTTAAATTAACAATTCGTGGACTGGACTACAAGAAGAAGGAAACTTGTGAAGGGGAACTGATGGGAGGGGAGGAAGGGAGCAAAATTGTTCATAAAATGAGTTTGTCACCCCTTCGCTCCAACATATACAATACTACCCTTTTATGATTATTATATAGGCATGAGGTTTTTATGAAGGTTGTTGATTCAGCACTATTATTCGATTTGACCATTACAATAAGGAATTTTTGAACTGTTAACTTTTAAATCTCCCTGCATCTTATAAACTGTTGATGCTACAAAAAAATATAGGAATTTTTGTAGGAAATGTCATGTAGTTTAATTTTGTAATTGAATGCTTTTTATAGAACCTATAGTGTTCGAGATATTTAAGAAAAACTAAAAACGCCCCCTTTAAACACCCTGTACCCCCCACGTTTCCCCCCACAGGCAGAGAGTTTCAGTATGTCGTTTATGACACTACCCCCAACAACTGTGCCAAATTTAAAAACTACGCTATTTTCTTTTTCTATTTTTCCTTCGTTGACTGGACTACAAGTGGGAAATTATGTCGAGAGTCAATTAACATAGGAATTTTCAGTTGTATAATCAGATGCTGCCATTCTCTAGTTAGACTATTCTACAGCAAAACGTAAAAATGTCACACTTAAAGAAACCGCCCTTCTTTGAACGCTAAAAGAGAAATATGTGAGATAAAGCTTATTGAAATGATATGCATGATTATCCTCAAAGAAGGGAGAAGTTGGAAAAAAGCAAACCCCAGAAAACACATCGACCGTTGTGTTATTTGCAGAAACATAGAGAGATAAAGGAGAAAAGATCCATCGGTGTTTAAACAAATATTCAGTTGCAAACACCAAAGCAATAAGTAATTACATTTTCCTCTACAAAACAAACATTCGAGAAAGAAACACAAACAAAATGGACAAAACTAAAGTACAATGGAAAAAAAAAGTTAAACTGTAACCATCTCTCTATCCCGGCTCTGAGGAAAAAAATTAAGCAGAAAAAGTGTTGAGAGCATAAAACTGAAACAGGGATGCTGCTAGCAGTAGCAGCAGAGAATGGTAAAATATTTATTATGAAAAGAAACGTTTGAAAACGGTTTTTACTGCGAAGGAGGAGAAGTATTAGGAACGTAAAAGAATCTTTTAAACGAAGAGAATGCCTCTTTATTTTTGGGGTAATTTAAGGAGTAGTTCCGCTTCCGTTTCCGAAAAGAAACAAATTGTAACAAAAGTCTTGCAAAGAGAAAAAAATCTTAACACCTCTTTCGTAAATTCAGAAATATAACTTTAATTTTTATATTCTTATTATAGGGTTCATTACTATCTTTCATTTCTTTCTTATGTGTCTATATGTATTTCGAATAATTCATCACCCATCTTCTAAGAAAGAAATCTCTACAGAAAACACAGGAAGAAACAATAAGATCAAGATATAAAAGTTTAAAATTATAGAGATTTTTTGGATGATTTACATTCAATTCTCTATCTGAAATCTTAAATGCAATATAAATGGTACTGAGATGTGTTCATTGGTATGATAATAAAACAAAAATGATTGGGAAAATGAAGGAATGAACAACAAACTAATTTTCTTTACATTTCTGACAAATTTTTTACGAAGATCTCGAGAGATATTTCAGTCTCATTTTTCACAGCATTGGTTATTTGAATTTCTTTCAAGTAAAATAATTTGTCAAACAAGATGGTCATTAACTCAGCTTCAACCAGTGAGAATCGATTTTCGATCATCTTTGCTTCATATGGAGCTTATGACCGCTAGATATGTCTTAAAGGTCTCCTGCCATCCACCACCCCACACAATTTGAAAATAAATCGAAAAAAATGCTTCTTCACTGAACATTCTCTATGGTTGTAGAAACATTGGCAGACTCCCTAGCCTCAACTCCACTGCACCTATTTCTGACAATTTTATTTCATACTGATAGTTTATGACGTCTAGATATATCATCGAGGTCGTCTGCTCCCTTCTACGTTATTTTTTGAGGTATCTATCACAAAACTAAGTTCTATTATAAAACGAATTCGGAAAAGAAATGTATTCCAAGTAAAATATATACATTATTTATCCTTCTATGATTCAAAAAAAATAAAAACTTATTCAACGGAGAAATTGAATATCCTGTAAATCATTGGATAATGATGATGGTAATTTTTAGATCCAAACCTTTATTCAATAATTAATAATTTTCATCATTTTCATTATTCTTAATAATTTCATTCATTTTTAATCCCTCAACAACTGAGGTTATAAAGGAACCAATTCGAATTGCGTTTCAAAATAAAATTGTTTCTTAAGTTCCATTTAATTGGTTAGATAGTAGCTTTAAAGATTGAAAGAACTTAGATATGTTAGTTAGAACAAAAAAGCAAGCTATAAAATTCAGATTTAAATGCATCTTGAAAAGCAAAAGATACCTTCTATTACCTCTTTTTAATTTAAAACTTCTTAATTCTTTTTTAGCTATTTTATAAAAATGTTCTTAAAACTCTCTTATTAAAAGCGTTCTACAATTTATTGAAACTGATAAACGCATCTTCATTCTTCCACTATGTTATTTCAAAAATCTCATTATATGAAAATTTAACTTGTTTATTCAATTTTTTTTTAATGTAGTGATCAATTAATTCTCTTAAGAATACTTTGTTTAATCGATAAAGATCTTTTACACTGATTTGCTAAATGTTCATGATTTTTTATAGGAATAAAACGATTTTTTGTTAACCTGCTTCCAATACACTAAAAGATAGAATAATTTTATTTTCATTATTTTCTTATCTTTAGTCTCTAATTTATAATTAGTTATAAAATTATTGTAAGAATTACATTTTTCTCAAGTTCTCTGACTAGGTGGATGTCACTCAATAGGAATCACATATTTAAGTTCAATTGTTTAAACTGTACACTTCTGCAAATATTAAATGGGTGGTTTTTCTTTATGAATACAAGTGTAAAAATTTGAAACTCTTGGAGATATCGATTAGCAAAATTCCAGTAGTTACAAACATGGAGAAGTCAAGATTAGAAAGTTTAGAAATAGACAAAAAAATATGATATTGTGTTCTGTTTATTGTATGAGTGTTCGTATAAATGCGAACAAGTTCCTTACTTTTAGGCAAATAATAGGTTAATTAATCATTAACTGAAAAATTAAGTTCTAAAAATATTAAAATATTAGTGATTTTTATGAATCAGTATACAAATTTGAAACTTAGTTTGTCATGAAGTGGTAAGAAATAGATTACAAAGATTCTATTTTTGCAAACCCATGAGCAGGATAAATCAAATTAGAAAGTTAATAAAAATAGACAAACAAATATTGAGATACCTTGTTTCTCGTTAATATTGTAATTATGAAGTGTTTCAGTATGGAAATGCAGAGCAAGTTTCCTTAACTTTTTTCCAAATAATAGGTTAATTAATCGAATAAGCTTGAAACTTAAGTTCTGAAAATATTAAATAGTGCTTTCTTTATGAATCAAGATTGTACAAAATTTGAAAATCTCTAGTTTATGTCGATGAGTGAGTAAAAAATAGATTGACTAAAATTCCATATTTCCAAGAGCATGAGATAAAACAAATTAGAAAAAAGTTAATAAAAATAGATCAAACAAATTTGATATTGTGTTCCTGTTTTAGTTTTGTAATTATGGAGATGTTTGTACATATAAAATGTACGAAGTACTTAACTTCTTGCAGATTAATAGTTAATGCTTTTTGTCTTTAGGTTTTAGTTCAATGGAATGCGTGCCTGCAAGACTTATTGTTGGAACCTGTTAAAATCGATCGCGTATTATGGGGTGCGCCATGTATTATTATAAGCTGAGATAAAACTATCGAAGAGCGAGAGGCTCAGCCACCCCTCTAAACAGTACTTACATTCCTTCCTGCTTGGTCGATAGTTTCCATTGACCGATGGATCAATCATGTTCGATTTGGTTGTGGAAAGTGCGAGCACGCTCCTCAATCCAACCTGAATATGGAAGGAGAGGTGACATCCCTAAGGGCAATTTCGGCTGCTTAAGATTAAGCAAGAAATTAGCAGTTAACAGGAATCTGATGCAGTATATCTGATGGAAAGAACATGGAGTACAAGACCAAGAGGAGTGATTCTGAGATTGACGTGATAGCCACTCGCTAATATGAAATGAGCGGGGAGAATTATCACCAGTAGAGTGCAATATTCGGCTGTTTTGGAAGAATTGGATGCAAGAAATATTAGCAGTTGAACAGGAATCTGATGCATTATATCTCGATGGAAAGTAACTGAGTACAAGACCAAGAACTGATTCCTGAGATTGACTTGACGTTACAACCCAACCCGGCTAATATGAAAAGGCGAGGAATGTATCGCACGAGCAATATTCGGTGTTTTGGAAGAGTAAGCAAGAAAGTACCAGTTGAACAGGAGATCGATGCATTATTTCCTCGATGGAAAAATGAATATGTAGCAGACTGACCAAGAGATGATTCTGAAATGACGTGATAACCCACCGTGAGCTAATATGAGAAGGCGGGAGAATTATCACAGAACAATATTCGTGTTTTGGAAGTATTAAGCACAGAAATTACCAGTTGAACAGGAATCCTGATGCATTATATATCTCGATGGAATACCAGTTGAACAGGAATCATGAGCATTTGTCTCGATGGAAAAGTGACTGGATACAGTAACACAGAGACTGATTCTGGATTGACGCTAGATAACCCATCCTGGCTAATACGAAAAGGCGAGGAAATACTCATAAAGAGCAATATTGGTCTGTTTTACGGAAGGAATAAGCAAGAAATTACCAGTTGAACAGGAATCTGATGCATTATATCTCTGATGGAAAAGTGAATAATTACGGCGACCACAGAGAGGATTCTGAGAATGACGTAACCCTAACTGGCTAATATGAAAAGGCGAGGAAGTATCACCCACAGAGCAATAGTTGGCTGTTTTGGAAGAATTAAGCAGAAATGCACACAGCTTGAACAGAGGAATTATGCGGTATTATATCTCGATCTGGAAAAGTGACTGAGTAGGCGACAAGAGGACTATTCTGAGATTGACAGTACGCTAACCGGCTAATATGAGAAAGGCGGGAATTATCCCCCATGAGACAATATTCGGCTGCTTTGGAAGAGTCATAGCAATAAATTACCAGTTGCAGTGATCTGATGCATTATAGTCTTCGATGGAAGAGTGAGTTCGGTACAGCACCAAGAGACTGATTCTGAGATTGTGCGGTGGAGAAAGAATCCAGTTTACGAAGAATATAGAACACATGAATTTGAACACAAATGTTTTATATTTTTTCCATCCATCAACCTCTATTTATTATTACATAAAAGTAAAGCTGTGTATACTCAAATAAGGTAGGTTTTGAAAAATGGGATGGCGCAAAAGTGCGCTAATCTCTGATCTGAGTGTTCTAAAATGTCGCACCTGCCGAAAGGTCGCTAAACGTTACTTTCATAAAATTAAGTAAGACATCTTTATATTTATTTATAAAATGAAGACAGGCAAATGTTATAATGATGATAAGCAATTAAATGTAATTCCAATACTGAAAGAAGCAAAAATTTTTGTAAGCGGAATGCTGGATGCCATTATAACGTTCTCCACTGATATTTATGATGAGTGTTAGAGTCTATGGTGCGCACCTGTTTCTCCCATAATTTTCTTGGCGCATTTTCTTCCTGCGTCGCCAAATATTGTTTTGGATGGTGTTGAGACGTTTGTTTATGTAGCTCTTACCATGCGATCACCTCAGGAGAGATTGAACACACAATGCCTCCAGTATTTCAAGTGTGTGCCTGAGTAAGATTCTTTAACTTTAAAAAACATCAGCGGCTTCTGCTTCAGCATAGCAAAAACTAGAAGCTACTCTTTTTCATTGACATGGAATCTAGGTTTTATAAAATTTCGAAAACGAGAATTTCCGCACGCAGAATGCCCAGGCATTTTCAATCGTGTGCCAGACAGATGAAAACATCCAGCGCTAGAAACTCCGGCATGGAGGAACACTCGTGGCTTCGGCTTGATTCATTGAGCAAGAACACACAGAATCTTATACCACAATACCAGACGATATTCAGAACCGAGAAAGGATTTGGAAACAAAGTTTTTTTTTCAAACGTTTCAAGATGAGATCGTTTTTTGTATAAGTCTCGTATATTATAAAACAAGGTGCTATCTGTCCGCCAGACTCTGCTCATCAGGATTGATCGTTGTCGGCGGTCATATGTAATCGGTTATGTTAGGGAATATCCATTTCGAACAGGAAAAAAAATCTAGCGGAGTCGGGGTTTATTTTATTCTTGGCGCCATGTTGCGGTGGTAAAAAGAGATGCATCATTCTTGAGTTCTACCTACTCGGATTACTCCTACGATAGCCTGTTTCTATACCGACCGCCGTCAGCAAGACAACTTATGAACAAGTTAGTGATGGACAAATAATGGATAAATATTATAGAGAAAGCCAGATTTTATATTTCGAGAACTACAGAAACGTAGTTTTTTTCTTGCTCCTGTAATCTTTTGGTATGTACAGAAACTCTGAACTAAGGTGTTGGAAGGATGGAGATTTCCAAAGGAGCTCAGTGGATGCTGAAAATAATCGTCATTAAGCCTGTATGGTTTGACGTTTATGCTTGCTGTTGTACTAAGTTCATTGAAGACAATGCACAAAACATGAAAACAGGCAAAAAATGTTACGAGGAACAATTGGTTACAAGGCATTACTTGGACATACAGACATAAAACTATTGGATCAAAATCTTGTCAAATCAAATAACAAAGACAAGTTATGTTTTTCTGGAGATTTCGGAAAAGTTCTTTTCTATTATTTCTTTTCTTTGCATTCTTGTTCTAAATCCCTCCCTGGATTCTATGATAAAGCAAAATCTTCCTTCTAATTTACCACTACAAAAATAAAACTGCTCTTTCTCCATTTTCCAATATTTTTTACGTTTGGATAATTCCTTTTCCGTTCATTATAAAATCATTTTCTAAGCACCATGGTTTTGCATGCCATATTTTTTCTTAGCTTCTGTTATAGGTTAAAGAAGCAATCCGTGCTTTATTTATATATTCTCGGGAGGAAGACAGATGGTTGAATGCAGTTTAGCTCTTGTTTTTGTTGAACGTAATTTCGTTTCTCTTTTGTGTGTTGTCTTCTCGACTAATTGTTTTTTGAATAACATTATTAATTACCTATTATTGTCTTTGGTATTGTCTGGCTGAATATTTGTTCAGAAACGCAAAAAATGCTTGTATTTAATATATTATACCTTTTGGAAACATCGAAGAATAAGTATAAAAATACGGAAAATAGGTTTTGCATGCCATATTTTTTTCTTAGCTTCGGTTATAGTTTGGAAGCAATCCGTGCTTTATTTATATATTCTCCGGAAGAGGCAGATAGTTTCATAGTTTAGATCTTGTTTTTCGTTTCTCTTTTGTGTTGACTTCTCGACTAATTGTTTTTAAGATAAAATTCTAGTAATTACTATTGTCTTTGGTGTGTCTGGCTGAATGTTGTTGAAACGCTAAAATTCTTATTTATTATATTATACCTTTTTTTCGGAAACATCAGAAGAATATGCAGCCTCTTTGTACTTTTCTTTTTTTTTTTCATTTTGCTCTAAATCTCATGTCATAGTAATATTTGTTTCTCAATTACCTCATAAAACAAACTAGGCTCTTTCATAAAATATTGTTACGTTACTTTAAGAGAAAAAAAGCACTTTCCCTTCACTTAATAGACAGCTGAACTTTTTCATACGATATTTTGTATTCGTTCTTCTGGATTTGAGTAATGCTTTTTCATTTTAAACCTTTTTTTTTGTAAAAGTGAAAATCAATAGCCGATTTTTCATTCACCTCCTGTAGTGATGGGGTTTGGTGCAAAACTTAAAGTATTCTTAATAATAACACACTTGTTATCACTTTCAGAACAACATTATCAGTCAATCATTCATGAAATTAGATTTTGATTCAGTTTCTGTTGCGCCACCTTATAGTGACTTGGACAAAGAATATATCCCAAGGTTGAAAAAATGTTAAGATTTAAAAAAATTCTGTTTTTCTATAGACTAATAAATGTATGCTCTTTTAAAGCTGTTTTTAACTAAATTTATGTTTTCAAAATCTTTTTCCTGTTCTTGAATCTTTTTCTCGCAGTCTGCTGAGATGGATGGTTGCAGTTTTGTTTCTTTTCTATTGAATTTCAGTTCTTCTGCGTTTTTCTGTTGGAAATTCTCATATTTTGGGGACAGTACAGGATGGTCATAAATTATTGGACCCATTAAAAGCCTTAATAAAAAATTATTAATGTTACCACTACGTTTTTTTAATGAGAGCACATTTTAAAAAGTGTTTTTCAAATAGGTAACACGCCAATACGGCGATCGGGTGGTCGATAAAATGTGGACATCTCCATTTTGAGAGCCATTAGCTGAAATAATTAAAGCTAAAGAAGAAAATAAAGCAGCATGCAGCTATGAGATTTACGCTCTTTAATTTGTTAATTTAATTTATAATTCTAAACTGAATAGTTTCGAGATATTCACGGAAAATTTGAAGAAACCCAAGCGCTCATCGGTTTCTGCCTGATCAGTAGCCATTGCGTATGGGAAATCTTTCATGTACCAAATTTAAAATGCCGTAATGACATGTTGATTCCAGTTACATCCAATGCTCCATGTGACTCCAAGAGTATTTGCCCAGCGGGCGGCTGCAGTCTTCTCACCAGATCAGTAAAGTTCGTTAATAACGGTGTAGATCTTATGATGTCTTGATGGTTTTGTCCAGTGTCAATGTTAATAAATGTGTTTGATAATCCCTGGTCTTGTTTCTTCATCTGTCCGGTCGTTAAAGGTATGGATGCATACACCTATCTGAAAAACTGACTGTACCATTTTGTTATATATCACATTTTAAAAAAAACCGCAGTTGTAACATTATTACTTTTTTATCGTTAATTTTGAAATGGGTCAATAATTTACTTATTTAATATAAACTTTTATTTTATATTTTTCTCCTGCAATTCTAGAATATTCTTCAGATCTGCAAGAGAATTGCGAAGATTCATTAACGAAAAAATTGAAGTGCTTTCCATTACGATTAAATCCAATTTTGCTTAGAACACTTCCTTGTTCTATGTAGATCAGGCTTTTGACAAATTAACCTCAAGGGTTTTAAATACTTTATGGGTGCTGAGTACAAATTACATTTTTCTCAATATTTTACGATTTAGTTCTAACATCAACAATTAATTTTTTTTAAACCAGCTAAATTGGGAATAGATGTGCATGGACTTACGCACAGAGGCATAGCTGTGAAATACAATAGTCTATCACGAGAAAGGTGTGGATATTCAATAAAAAAATTAAAGTGCTTTTCAATTGCGATTAAAATCTATTTTGTAGGCATTCTGTATGGATACAGCACTTCACGGTCAATATTATCAGGGTTTTTAAATACTTTTATGGTGCTAGTGTTTGAAATTTTTTCTCAATATTTTACGATTGATTCTATTAATCAACAATTAATTTTTTTTTTTCCAAACCAGCTTCTGTTAAGATTAGATGTGCGTAGACTTACTTTTGAAACTTCTTATGCTGTGAGAATACAATGATCATATCACGAAAGGTGTGGATATTCAATGAAAAGGATAAGGGTGCTTTCAATTGCGATTAAAATCCATTTTGCATGAGAACGCGCATTTTCTGTATGGGTATCACACTTTTAACAAATTAACCTCCAAGGTTTTTTAATGCTTTTTTTATAGTGCTAATTACCAAGTACATTTTTCTCAATATTTTACATTGAGTTCCTGTGTATCCAACTTAATTGGTGCAGAAAACCAGCTTCTGTTAAAGATTAGATGTGCATAGACTTACACTTTTGAAACTACATGAGTAAGTGAAATACAATAGTCTATCAAGAAAATTGTGAATATTCAATAAAATTTAAAGTGCTCAGGTAGGATTAAGAATCATTTTGAGAGACACTTGTTTTCTATGTGGGCCTCGAGCTTTTTGAAACAAATTAACCTCAAGGTTTTAATGCTTTTTTTATAGTGCTAGGTACAAGTATTTTCTCAATATTTTGCATTGATTCTTATTAACATCAGCAATTCATTTTCCAGAAGAAACCAGCTTCTGTTAAAATTAGATGTTGTGCATAGACTTACGCACGAAACTTCATGTAACCTTGAAATACAAATAGTCTATCACGAAATTGTGAATATTCAATAAAAGAAAAAGGTAAAGGTCTTTTTCAATTGCAGTTAAAGAAATTAAAGTGCTTTTCAATTGCGATTAAAATCCCATTTTACTTAGAACATTTCTATGTAGGCCTCAAACTTTTAACAAATTAACCTCAAGGTTTTTAATATTTTTTATAGTGCTAGTACAAGTACATTTTTCTCAATATTTTACATTGATTCTTATTAACATCAACTTAATTCATTTTTTTCAGAAAACCAGCTTCTGTTAAAATTAGATGTGCATAGACTTACGCACGAAACTTCGCCTTAACTGTGAAATACAATAGTCTATCAAGAAAATTGTGAATATTCAATAAAGAAAAATTAAAGTGCTTTTCAATTGCGATTAAAATCCCATTTTACTTAGAACATTTCTATGTAGGCCTCAAACTTTTAACAAATTGACTTCAAGGTTTTTATACTTTTTATAGTGCTAGTACAAGTACATTTTTCTCAATATTTTACATTGATTCTTATTAACATCAACTTAATTAATTTTTTTTCAGAAAATCAGCTTCTGTTAAAATTAGACGTGCATGAACTTATGCACATAATTTTGCCTTAACTGTTAAATACAGTGGTCTGTCGTGCAGTTTTGGGAATATGGAATCACGTTATACAGGACATACTTTAATGGACGGATTTATGCAAGTTCAAATATGTCTCCAGTTTGTAACTGCGCATATTGCTAGTGAGATGTTAACTGTTTTTGATCCGTCACCTTGTATGTTGTATTGTGTGTATTGCATTATTTATTTTAGTTACTAAGCAAGAATACAGGTGTGGGTTATTTTGACATAATCTCTTTATTATAAATGTGTATGTGACTTGCATTAATTTGCATTTTCTGTATAGCTTTCATGGAGGTTCACTTTTTGGTTAAACGTTTCTTAAATTTAATATATGTTATTTGGTAAATATTGGCTTCAAATGTAGTTGTTTGAGCATTTGTTAAGTTGTAAAGCACTTAGCCTTGCGTCGGGCGCAACTAATCTGTGAGATGAAGCACCCATATTTTCTTTTGCCTAAGTGCGGGTTTCATCGAGAAAAGAGTGGAACCTCTTGTTGCTTCCTTTCTACTGACTACTCACACTAGGGTATCGTGGTTTTTTTCTGTACAGATCTTTTGATGTACGTGAGGGGCACGTTAATCTGGTAGATGAGTTGCGCCCGATTACGTTTGTATTTTTGATTTCCCAAATTTTTCTCAATATTTCTTTCTATATACCTGCAAAGGTTCGTATACTTGTGTCCCAGCCACTAATTCAATGATATTGATCGTTATTTCCAATATATTGTTTCAAAAATGTCGAATTTTTTTCAGGCTCTTAACGAAAACTGTTGTCATTGCCAAGGAACCTTACGGGAAAACAGACTTCACTTTGTTAGTTGATATTGCAAGTAAATACAAGAAAGTTATTTAAAAACACAAATATAGAATTTTCAACCTAATAGTTCAGTTTGATAAGCTTTTCCCTTCAGCCTAAACACAAATTTAACTTTTAATCTCACAGGTGAGTTCCGCCCAAACGTGTTAGCATTTGTTTTGGTCCCAACCAAAGGTTAATATAAATGTTGTTTGTAAGCTTGCAAAATATTGTAAATATGTATTTTATTGTTTGCATCATTTTATTCTTTTGTATCCATTTTTCTATTTTTAACTATCTATTTTTGCTGTCATAAGGATATATTTTTTGGACATTAATTCCAATACAATTATTATATGTTGTTTGTTTCTTGTTTTCCCTGTGTATTATGTTATTATATTATTATATGTACACTGGTGAAATAAATTAAGAGAATTTGCATATTTTATCGAATTTCATGAAAAGAACTGAACTGAATGTAAAACCACTGCTTCTAGACGAAAATGCAAATCTTGTACGTCAAATACGTAAGCGTGCACGTGTGTGTAGGCGGAGCTAGTAGAGAAACAGGCTTGATAAGCGCGTGTAAGGTAAGACGCATTTCGTTCGCTAGCACACCTCGGCGAATTTCTTGGTGTTATTTTTCAGCAATCGGTAAAATTCAAATTGTAACAGTAAAAATGAGTAACCACCAACGTTTAGATGATGGAATAAGGTGGCGAATTGTGGAGAGGCTAGAAGCAGGCCAATCTCAAGTCCAGATTTGTAGAGAGTTCAATTTAACGCCCAGCGTCGTGTGTAACGTATGGAAACAGTTCCAGGATACCGGATCCATCGAGAGAAAGCCTGTGCAAGGTCGTCCAAGAGCCTATAGCGAGGCGTAACAGAGTAGGCTTCCACTTCTCAGCTCTCCCGTGACATGTATGCAGCCACAGGAAGCCAGTGTATCAAGGGTGATTGTTTCCAAAAGACTTCATGGACAGGGTTGTTTGCAAGAAGACTTACTGTTTGCGTCCCTCACTTCTACGAACAAAGTCTGTTTAGCATGGTGCAGAGAGCATAGAGATTGGAGTATGGATCAATGGGCGACCGTTCTCTTCCCTGATGAGTCCCGGTTCAGCCTAAACACCGATTCCCGCCGTACGTTCATACGGTGAGAACCAGGGACCCGCTACCAACCCTCCAATGTCCGCGAAATCGACCATTATGGCGGAGGGGGCTTAATGGTCTGGGCAGGCATCATGTTGGATGGCCGAACACCTCTCCATGTCTTTGAAAGAGGCAATGTGACTGGTGAGAGGTATAGGGATGAGATCTTGGAGCCCTATGTTCGCCTTTTCAGGGGTGCAGTTGGCCCTGAGTTCATTTTAATGGACGATAACGTGAGGCCACATAGAGCTCTTCTCGTCGACGAATTTCTAGAGAGTGAGGATATTCACCAGATGAATTGGCCAGCCAGATCTCCAGACCTCAACCCTATAGAGAATGTCTAGGACGCTCTGGGGAGGGCAGTTGCAATTCGCAACCCCCTCCGAGAACCATCCAGGAAATGAAAACAGCGTTGCTGAACGAGTGGGACCAATTGCCACAGGAAATGATAAACTGCCTTATTTCAAGTATGAAGTCACGCTGCAAGGCCTGTATATCTGTAAGAAGGGACCATACCCCCTATTAACCCATTTTTTTGTTTATTCTGCAACCGCTGTTTCATAACTTCAGACTCCAACGAGTATTACGCACGATCATGCGTGTGTATTACAATTGCTGAATGGTTACTTGTTTTGTATTGTATCAATGTATGTACATATCAATGTATGTACATTTCATTAAAGTCCGTCCAGTAGCTCTAGAGATAATCGACCAAGTCTGCAAATTATCTTAATTTCTTACACCAGTGTACATAAATATGTCATATATTCATGTTATCTATGTTTTTTATATGTATGTTGGTGCTTGCATTCTTTATTTTATGTGTGCGTGTTTTATGATTCTTTTGCTGCCATTTTAATAATTTATTATGAGGTATTTATTGTATAAAAATTATTATTTGTTGTGTTTTTTTGTGTTTGTCACGCAATCTCTTAAATTTTTAATCTTCGTTGTTTTTCACAATTTGTTTTGCTTTCTCTATGTCCCATGGGGATTTTTATGTTTTTCTAAAGGCTTTTTCATAGTTTTTTAATATTTGTTTTCCCATAGAGCTTAGATTTGCCATGCCAGCTTTTATATTTTCCCATAGACCTTTAAAACAATCTAAACACTTTGGATGAGTGGGCCGACGTTGTTTAAAAAATGTCTAATTCACTGTTCATATATAAACAACATGTAAGTGTATACATGCAATGGTTTAACTTCTTAGATTAAATCTTTTTTAACGCCACCTAATATTTTTAATTATAAATGAATTCTACTTCAATCTTAGAAAACCGCACTTCTACTTAAACTTCCATAGCTACGGGAATCTTCGGAGACTCCCCTTTTTGCAACTATTTAAGCTATCTTAGTATTTGTAACTCTGTCTTTAGAACCATGTAATTTCACTTAGTAAGAAGCACCGGTTTTGCGTGTAAACTCTTCAATCCTGTTCATAGATGTTAATTAAATAATGATTACGACACCTAATATTTTTAATTATAAACGAATTCTACTTCAATCTTAGATAACCGCAAACTACTTAAGCTTCCAGAGACATGAGAATTTTCGGGGATTCCCCTTTTTGCAACTATTTAAGCTATCTTTTTATTTTTAACTCTCTCTTTATAACCAGGCAACTCACTTAGTAAGAAGCGCTGCTTTTGAGTGTAAACTCTCCAATTCCGGTCATGGATCTTAATTAAATAATGATTACATTCTCTATTGGGTATAATTTACATCGCCATTAATAAGTCAAATGGATAAATAGAAACTGGAATAAAGAATTTTTCGGATCTGCGACTGCTTTTTCCTTTTCAATATGCTCTAAATTTCACCTAAAGAATATTTTTACATACATTTGCTTTCTAAACAAAAATGGAAACCTTTTTGCAACTATTTAAGCTATCCTCGTATTTCTAACTCTCTCTTTATAACAATGTAATTCACTTAGAAGTGCTGCTTCTGTGTGTAAATTCTTCGATCCTGGTCTTGGATCTTAATTAAATAATGATTAAGTTTTCTATTGGGTATAATTTGGATCCCCATTAATAAGTCAAATGGATAAATAGAAACTGGAATAAAGATTTTTTGGGATCTACAACTGCTTGTTCCTTTTCAAGATGCTCTACATTTCACCTGAAGAATATTTTTACATACATTTGCTTTCTAACCAAAAATGGAAACCTATGAAAATGTTACATTTATCTTACTCATAATACGGGACTGTTTATCGCGGTGTATGAGAAATAACTACAGATTTTTCGTCGCGATATACTAAATTGATCAATCGTCCTTCCTTAGGAAGGACAGTCCTCTTGTTGTAAGTTCTGTCCTCCCTCGAAAAGTGTACAATAAATTATGTTAACCATGTTTTTATTAAGCATTTATCATTTTATTGTGTAGTCTGTATTATTGTTGCAATGAATAAAATGTTTCTTTCATTTACGATATTTATCTTCAATTTATTTGTGCCCTTCTTTTCATCTGAAAAGAGCTGGTCACCTTCGTTATACGAACTCATGGCATACGACGTTAGTTCGTCATATCAGAATTCACTGCACTAAATTTGAAAGCTGAACCTTCTTGCGTACCTTAGTCTGATTGTTTCTACACATACATTTTTAGTTTATTAGAAATACATATTCAATTCTTGTTATAAAGATATATTTAAAAATGAAACAATTCAAAAGTTGATTGCAGAAACCGCATGATTAATTTTTTTTTCAAAATTGTTTTTATCCCTCTCGCATCGAGCGAGGAGGTCTAGGGCGTTCTAGAAATTTTCCCTTAACAGCGATGAAGGCCGGTCTGAGGCGCTTGTCTTCTTTTGAGGTGAGGTGAGGTTCGGAGATCGCTTAGGAGATAAGCTCGTTAGGGGTTCCAATTATCCTTGCCCACCAGAGTCCATCTGTGTGTCACCCCACCCCTACTGTAACCTTAAAGGAAGGTTACAGTAGGGGTGGGGTGATGTGGTAAGCGACCACCCAGATTGGGAGAGTCCAATTCATGACGTACCCTCCCAAAAAGTCCCATTTTTAAAGTGGCTAGAAGAAAAAAGTCGGATTAATGAGTTATGGGGATTAATGATTAATGAGTCTAGGGATTAATAAGTTATGATATTTTCAATTTTAAAGAGGCATTTACATAATGCGAGTGTCGAAATGCCAAGAGTAAGTGAAGTTATATTATAGTCACATAAAATCTACCAGATAAAAAATAATAATTGATTTAAAAATTAATCAGTTTTTATTAAGGCTCCCAGCATTTTGATACTATTGAGTCGCGGTTCTTCAATCAAAGATTCAATTCCAAACTTTGTATAAGACATTTGAACGGTAATAAGCTTAACCAAAATATTCTTAAACTAAATATAATAAACGAAGGTTATAGTTCCGGGAAACTACGATGAATATTTTCCTCATTGTTTTATTTCTTATTATCTTTCTCCTCTCGCTATTTTATCTCAAATCTCGCTTCTTTCGAAAACGCTGCTGTGTTTTTGTCCTAAATTACCCACGTTAGTATAAAGCAGGGCTTTCCTAATTCACAAAATATTTTTACGTTGGGTTAATAATGCCTTCCTTTTCCGCAAGCAAAACCGTTTTCCATACACTGGCCTTTTTCATATATTTTATCCATTCTCTGCCACTGTTTGAAATAACCCTTATTTTATTTTTATATTTTCAAATACCTTTTTAAATTTTTTTGAGAGGAGGAGATTGTAACAGTTTAGCTCTTTTTCTGTTGAATTTAGTTTCGTCCCCGTTTTGTGTTACTCTCGAGTAATGGGAGCGCAGGTTTTGGGGAGGAAAAAGTAATTACGATTGTCTTGGGTATTTTGTTGTTTCAACACCGATCTCTTGCCTCTTCCCTCCCTCCCTTTTATATATTTGCAGATAAATATGGTGCGATAAAGCTTTTTGACATCGGCTTTTTTCTTAAATCCCTATTCTTTGGAAGTAATCATATAATATGATTTCAATAAGTTCCATTCGTTTACTCCTAATCGCTGACACTACCAAATACGATAAGATTGGTGT
>BGPR01013033.1:0-12390 GCA_013235015.1 Araneus ventricosus
TTCCCGAAAAGTCATATTTTCATTACTTTTTTATCAGTGCTTTTTTTATATAAAAAAAATCAAACCACCTGGTTTCGGGTAAACCGGGTACACTTGTTAAGTTTTGGGAAAATTAGGAAAACTAGATTTTAAGTTTAAAAATAGCGGACATTTTTATTTTCTATGACAATTTAAAAATGATTAGTTCGATTAGTTCCAAAGTTCATATGTAAAGCAGTTGTCTTTTGTCTCCGCGCCACTGCAGTTTTCGTGGGCCCAGATAATGCGGTTTCTACATTGGATCAATACTTCTTCTTTATTCAAATTAGAAAATACATCATTAAAAAATAAACATAAAACTTCTGTTGGGTTTTTATCGTGTTCATCGGAAGAAAAATCAATACTGTCTAACTCGGTCTATCGTTACTTAGAGTACCCGATTTTACCCAGAGTGCAGAGGTTATGAAGAACGAAATGGAATCACACAATTATTCAGCTAAATCCTTAGTAAACATATAATAGACTGGATATTAAGTTCTTATAACTGTAAGGATTATTAAGTAAGGATAGTTTCAAAACAAACGTCCATTAGATGGTTGACGGCTTAAAACAAATAAACCATCACAGATGTAGTGAACTCAAAAGCAATAACACGGCCACTTTGACCACTCTTTCTTCTTGACTAAGAGAGTATAATTCATAATCTGTCCACTATAAAGGAGAACTAATAGTGTGAGAATCAAGATACCCGGTTATATTCCACCCTCTCCTAAATAATTTTTGGTAAATAAAACGTGGAAGAAAATTACATCAAACAATAGATCAGCTGAATGAAAAATCACTTATCGATGTACGGCTGGTGAATTTCGAAAGAATGAATGTCCTACGGGAATATGTTTATTGTTCCATCCTTAAAGTTCTGTTCTTTCATTATATGAAGCACAGAAATCACGTGGATGGAAATCGTGGCCTATTGATGGTGGAGAGAGAAATGGTGCACCAGTTATTTGAAGATCGAATCAGAAAACTGAATGCAATAATAGCTGCATTCCAAAATCGTGGTTTGAAAGAACCAGAAACAATGAAATTTAAAAATGTTTTAGCAAAACTTCGACAAGAAAAATTTGGACCATTAGTTAGTTAATTATATCCGTGAAAGACGCATTTAATTGGTGTAAATGTTTGTGTTAGGTGTAAATGTCAAAGTCGATGATGAAGAAAACCATGATTTGAAAATTGTGATAGCAACAAAGCGGTAACTTCCGCTAGTAAATAAAAGGGAAGGAGTTCTAATGGGCACATCTTATAAATTAATTTTGCAGGGGTATCATGAACTGATTGTTGACTCGTCGTACGTGAACCGAATATTCGATCCATTCACAATAGCAGTATGCAACAATGAAACAGAGCCAGATGTTGCATTCATTTTTAATTGTATGAAAGATTCATGCTATAAAATAAATGAAACTGAGTGGAATCCGAACATTTATTGGCTGTTGCCATCAGTGTAATAACTAATGGCTTCAAAGCTCTTTTCGGACTTTACTCCGACCATTAACGTGCTATAACCAGGTAGAAAAGTGTTGATAGTACACTGTGTGGCATTAAACAGAAAGATGAAATAAGAAATAATATTGAATGTGAATGTGTGATAAGAATGAATTTATGCCCCGATGGCGACACCTTCAACATAGTTGACGCATTATTTTTAAAGAAAGGGAAGGAAAAATATATGTGAATATCACAACATTCATAGAATAATTTAAATCGGCATAGCCAATCACTAATGGATTAGAGGCAACCAATGCTATAATTAATAAAGTAACATACAATCCACGAGTGCCTCCCTGTTTGTAAGTTTCTTGAAGTGTCTGAAAATGGTATTGTGAAAAAATTATCAAATGAACGTGATCCAATTAACCAGAATTACAAACCATTTTACATGAAACCGCAGTACTTCACAAAGATTTAGAAAGAAGCCTATCAATGATCAAAATTAGAAGTTAAAATTTTAGAAGAATAAAACGGAAACCAATCTGTGTTTTATTTACCATCTTCACAGGTGAAACAGAACATAAATACAAAAGTGGGTTAATCATATGAAATTGCTTATCTCAAATGGGCCTCTTTTGATGAATATAAAACTGAATGCAATAACTGTACTAATTATGGAAAGCATCGGACAGTAACGGTTCTGTTGCCACATGCTCGTTTCCTATTTTTCAAAGAAAATTTATTTTTAAACACAGCTTAGGTATGTTCTTATGTATGGGGCAGGAGAAAATGCCAATCAAAGCTAAAGCATTAACTCTTGGGCAGAAATGTAAGAGAGGTCGGCGCACTAGAGCCAAGGAAGCTCTTTTAATGCAATTAATATTGTATTATTATTTTTTTAGTATTGCTTTATTTCAGTACATTTATTATCAAAAAATCTCCTAACATTTACCCAATTTTATGTTGAATAGTAGAAAAGTGTATTAAAGTTATATATAATTTATCATTGCAAAGCCTGAAATTATGATGCAAGAACAATAATTTTTCAGCATTTTCGAGAGGAAGTCTTTTGCTTTTTGTTTCATACACATATAATACCAACTAGGGATGTAACGAATATTCAGTAATAGGGCTACTTCCCCTTTTGCCGACATTGGGTCTGGCCGAATGCTAAACAGATATTCGGCAGAATAAATTCAGGATAAGTTGGTTTTAAAAATATTGTTTTAAATATATTTAATAAAGAATATTGCATAATTACAGTTTGATGCATTTATTATAGCAAAATCTAACATTTATCCAATTTTAAGTTGCATAGTACGTAAGTGTTTTTAATAATATTGCATATCATTTATAGAAGTCTGTTCTATATAGTTTCATATATATTACCAGCTTCAAAAAATAAATGGTCACTATACAGGGTCTCCACTTATATCCTTTAGACCCCCTTAACTTCTAAACGGTGACAGCTTAGGCCATAAAGTTGGTATCTAAGTATAGTGAAAAGGCTATGCGCTACTCGATGAGACAACTTACAACGCCATCTATCGGCAAATTTTGGAATGAGTGTTCCTATCTCGGAAACGGTACAAGATACGAGAAAAAAGTCAATTCCAAAATTGTAGAGTCTTCGAGTTAGTACGAAAAGACACCTTGAGTACAATAATGCTAAGATCAAAACGTGTAAAATGCGCATTTGTTTGTTCGTATTTTCGTAAATTTTGACGGCATATGACACGAATAAAACGAGAAAATGTTATTTTTCGGGCAAACAATGACCCCATTATACTTTTTCTTGCGGAAATAACTCAAAATTAGGTGTATGGACCTTTCCCCCAACATTGCAGGACGTATTACTGTTGCTTTTGTTTGCGCACCATCTATATGCTGAAACGTGTGCAAAGTGAAATTTAAACAAGGACTCAAATCTGCATTGTAGGTGGCGGAGAGCACTTTGAACACCGAAAATAAAGGTATATTGTGATAACAAATTGTTTTTTCTTGTTTCAACCCGTTTAGAGGCGTCACAGTTTCGGAACTAGAGAACAAACAAATGTGCACTTTAAACGTTCATTTCTTCGTACTAAATCGAAGACGCTCTACTATTTTGCAATTGACATTTTCCCCGTATCTTGTACTGTTTTCGAGATAGAACCACTAATTCCAAAATTTTCTGATAGATGGCATTGTAAGTTGTCTCATTGAGTAGCGCATAGCCTTTTTACTATACCTAGACACCAACTTTATGGTCTAAGCTGTCGCCGTTTAGAAATTAAGGGGTGTGTGAGGTAACGGATATAAGTGAAACCCTGTATAATGCTTTCAGGTTCTTAAAGATATTTTCTTGTTAAAATTGCAAACTTAGGAAATTTTTCTGCAATTTTTCCCACCAATTAAGAGGTCATTGTATAAGAGAATATAAAATATAAGAAATAAGAATGTATCCCACCAATTAGAAGGTCTTTATCAAAATATGAATCTACTTCTAGTCATTTTAATTTATTCATTCAATTTTTTTCTGTGTTTGTCATGGTCGAGGATGCAGGAGGTGTAATGTAATGCGTTTGTCATTGTCATGTTCTGAAATGATAACTCTTTTATTTATTTGAAGCAATCCAAAATGAAGAGGATTTCTCATTTCTTATTATTGAAATTCAAGTATTTAAAATATTACAAAAATACATAAAGGTATTAATATTTTTTTAAATCTACAAATAATAAAAACTCAATTTTATTTCCTCTTAAATTTTTTTCGTTAAAATTTGAAAAATATTTAATTTACAATCAAAAGTGAAATGTTTTTAAAAATTTGGTATTCGGCATGAAATTAGGCCGAATATTCGGTATTCGACTTTTCGGATGTCGAATACCGAATATTCTTTTCTTTACTTGTCTTTGTACCAGAAGAAACTTTTACTCTTGCTTTATAAATTTCTAAACCCTATTTTCATTTTTTGTAATAAATTTTTCTTATAATATCTATATTTTTATTGCCTTTTTCACTTTGAAATCTGCCCGGTTTAAAATTTTGGATACTGTGACATAAAAA
Source organism: Araneus ventricosus (assembly GCA_013235015.1). Taxonomy (NCBI): domain Eukaryota; kingdom Metazoa; phylum Arthropoda; class Arachnida; order Araneae; family Araneidae; genus Araneus; species Araneus ventricosus. The sequence continues at coordinate 4,523 of BGPR01013033.1, forward strand.
TTTAATTTTTAGTGTAAAGTATTCGATTTATAGTTTCATGTACCAAATGTAAAGAATCAAATTTTTAGTGCAGAGTATCGAATTCTAGTTCTATGCATCAATTGCATACTATCTGTGGCGATCCATACCATAACCGTTATCGCCTGTTGCTACCACCCTCTGCTCATGTCTGCAAAGATGCTTCTACTATTTAAGGGACTCAATGACTGTGTTCACTCTCTTTATCTTCCGGTTTGAACCATTTTGTTATGTTTAATTTAGTTCTGATTAAGTTTTAATCATGCTCAATAAATTTGTTTAGTTAACTTGCCGTCTTCACTGAATTCCTCTGCACAGTTGGGGAAGATGTGGACCTGTAAATTATTACTTACACCCTCTAATGTAGGGCTGTAGTAATAATTTATAGGCCCAAGCTGTGCAGATGAACTCAATTAAGACAGAAAGTTAACTAAACAAATTTAATGATCATAATTACATGTCACTGAGTCCTTTAACCGCTTAACTTAACAGCCCGAGAATACTCGTGCATCTAATTATCGAAATTTTAGTCTTTTAAACTAAAATTGAATCATTAATTAGCTTTATAATTCGACACAAAAAATATGTAGGATCCATAAACATCTTAAGTATCCTATGCCTTCTTAGATGAATGAAAACGACATCCCCTTTCCAAAGCAGGAGGGGTCATCTTATTAGATAGCAAAGAAAACTATTCAGTTAAGTGGTTAAATAGTAGAAACATCTTTGCAGACATGCGCAGAGGGTGGTGAAAACAGGCGTTATTATATCGATCGCCACATAGTTCCTCCCCCACAGTCGATTGGACGGGAGAAGCATCGTACAAGCAGCTTATGACCTCCAATGCACAAGTCGTCCTGACCTGGTAATTAAAATCTTCGACCCCCCCCCCCCCCCGGGGGGGGGGGGCAATATGGCAGGATAAAAAAATTAGTTTAAAATTTTAGAAATAGATGTTACGCGTCATAAAATATGCATTGGTTCTGTAACCAATGACATTGGCTACCCAATGAGACGGCCATTTTGTGGATGCAGGTTAAACCAACTGCGCTGTTGAATGTGCATGACTGGAATGATTTTTTTCTGAAAAAAATCAATGAATAAAACTTTGACTTCCAAATCATTTGGCAGATGTAGCACTTTTAATTGAAAGTCCGTTCTTTTTCCAAGAGATAGATCATGCGGGTCCCGTTACCTGTACCATCAATGGTGTACACTATGAATCTTTTTTGCGCAACCGCGTCATTCCAGTTCTTCAACCAGCGTGCATATGTATCAGCATAATTTTCAGGTAAGACGGCGCTGCTCCGCACTTTGCAAATCATGTTAAGCATCTGCTCTGTGTGCATTTCGGTTAAGTTAGATTAACGTCCCGTTTTGAAGCAACACGGGGGCTATTCAGGGACGGACCTCGTAATTTTGAACCGCTGTCACATGACGAGTGCGGCACCTGAGCTGGCACCCCCTCTCCAAATTTCCGCGTCACACCAGCGAGAGGACGTTTGGCCACTAAGTGTAATTTAGCTTGCAACAGGCGCCATACACGGCGAATCTTCGGTGGAATCGGGTTTCGAACCTCCAATCCTCTGGTTCCGAAGTCGAGACCCTACCACTAGGCCACCGCGGTCTTGCGCGCATTTCGGAAATTATTGGATTATCAGCCGTATTTTTCCAGCAAATTGGCCTCCAAGATCATTTGATCTTAATCCTTGTCATTTATGGCTGTGGGTTTATTTGAACCATGTTGTGTTTGATGGTCTGATTGCAATCGTAGGTGAATTAAAGACACGCATTGCGCAACACATTCACAACATCAGCACAGATACACTCCGATCTGTTGTGGAGCATGCTATGTCTCGGTTTGAACTTGTGGCAGAAAATGGTGGACTGTATATTAAACATTTCTTGAGGAAGTGTCGCGGGAGTTAAAAATCGATTTCATTGTTTCTTTTTCTGAGGTTTTTTAGACTTAGGACCATTAAAAACGGATTTCAATTTTTCAATTTTCCTATCCTACGTGGCCCGACCTTGTCGTGGTTGATAGGCTTTCAACAAAAACTACCACAATTCCGAATGAGTTGGAAGTCCTTGATTTATTCATTAAAAATCCTTTAAGTCATTCACATTGAATAGTACAGTTGGTTTAACCTGCGGCCCACGCAATAGCCGCCCCATTGAATAGCCACTGTCACTGGTACTCAAACCCATAAACGTTTTATGACATCTAAAGAGCCATCTATTTCTAACATTATTTTTTTCTTCTGCGATTCTTTTTTCCTCTTCTTCGAGTATATTGAGGTCAAGTTTCAGGTCATTCTGACCAGCGGTTCCTTTTGTACAGCTTTCTGAAAGTTGAACTTTAATTATAATCACCTTGTTTAACTATAGATTTGTATTATTTTATTGCATTTTGGATGTACTAATCACTTTGGCTTTGACTCAAATTGATCACTACAAGCGGCGTCCACTTTAGTACTAAAAGAATGCAGACTGGAAAGAAAACGCACGAGGACCGCATTCGTTCGGTTGTGATTTTCAAGAATGTGATACCATGGAACGAAGAACAAATGCGTAAGCATTTATTATTAGGTTTATTTATTCTCTCTGAAAGTGATATCTGTCAGCTCATTACACCGGTGGATCTCCACAATATCGAACAATACATCCTAGAAGAGATCCAAGAATGGCGCTCACATTAATGTGACCTCGCCAAATGCAACATGAAATTGAAAATTCTACATGAAATATCAACTGATCAGCATTCCAGCGTTGATTCCAGAGTTTGTTCATGTTATGTCCGATTTTGCGTAGATAGCTTGTCATCGCTTCTATTCCATTTTGGTATATAATGTGGTTAATGGCAAACACTTTCAGCAAGAACTATAAATGAATTCAAAAACAAATAAGTTTCTTCCACGTTTCCTGGCATCACATACCTGAAAATCTCAGCTAAACGAATGTGAGCCTCATACGTTTTCTTTCTAACAAGCGTTTTTTTTTTTCATTATAAGTTGATGATGCTTTACAACTCTGTGATTAATTCCTTTCCCCTTATACTGTACCATTTTCAAGATGGCAATACTGCCTTCACTCCGAGCGTTATGACAGACAATACATTCTTTTGACTCTCCATCTTGGTTTGTCATAACGCTTGGGATGAAGGCAGTGCTTATAATCTTTATTAGCTAACACTGTCATGATATATCTAATGCGTTTCGTATAGATTTCACTTACCCCTGATGAGCATCTATACGCTTTTACCTAAAAACAATACATTCTTTTGACTCTCCATTTAAATTTGGCATTGATATATTTCCACAGCCTTGTGTGTTTGTGTTTTATATTATAATTTTCCCCCTTTTTTATATTTATATTTTCTCCCTTGATAGAACTCTCGGCATTTTCTTTTGATGGATTTTTTCTTTCCTTTTTTCACATTCTGTTGATTATTAATGTATATTTTGATTATGTAGCTCGTATTTCTGTTATGATTGTTTCTATATAAAATAAATATGCCAATTACTTACTTATGGAAGACGGTTTTCCAATAATTGCAGCACGCCCAGGCTGCAAAGATCATTAGCCATATGGCCACCATTGCAAAAAAGGAAAAAAATATGTATTCTCCTATTGAAAAATGAAATATTTCTGTTAAGTACACTTCATGATTCAAAAGCAAAAATATGTCTGTGAATTCCAATCATTTTAATTTTCTTAAACTGTTCTCTTAGACATACCTTTAATCTATTTTAGTGTGTTATAGATGGTCATAAGATAAAATTTCATGTAAAGTAAAATTGCTTCCGTTTTATTTTTTTAAGTATACTAAAATGCATAAAATGTTTAGGAATTGAAGATTAGACTTCAATCCCTTAAATTTTAACTTCGGAAGAATTCTTAGCAAAATAAACTCAATGGGGCTCTTTTTTTACACAACGGGATTATAGCAAGGTATTTTTATACCTATAAATACAATGCGTTTTATTTAATTGGATGAAACAATGAAAATATTCATGTTTTATCGCAAAAAACTTTTTTTCTATTTTGTTCGAAGGAATTCTTTTAAGGGAAATTATACACTAAATGTAGAGGAGGGATACCGAACGACGAATAGACCAATAACGCAACTTCAATTAATTAAATATTTCAGCCATAACATAGATAACTTATGAAGCAACGATATAAATGTGTTTTACGGAATTATTTTTTTAAAGAAAGTACAACATGCTTGCAGTTAGAGAACAAGTATTTACATTCAGCTATCTTCAATTAAGTATTTTAACAAAAGGCTAGTAGTAACAAAACATTTTATTAAATATTTAGAGAGGAAACTTGCTTGGTTATTATTTACTGCAATAATTTTATTAAAATAATTTAAATATGAGGTCAGGTAATTTTTATGGTCTAAAATTTACTCCGATTGACAGCAAACATTTGCCTTAGATCGAAGAGTCTATCATGTTGAACTAGAAGAATAACCCAGAAAGCAGTTATAATCGCTGGTAGTCTTCAAAATTAGGAAGTGGGATAAGTCAAAGTGAAACCAAAAAAATAAAAAGACATAAATCGAATGTTGTTCAAAAAGAACAACAACTAAAGTTACGTACATTTGCATCACATGTGAGGAAACAAAGGAAGAAGAAGAGTCAAACAGTGAACGAAAAGTCGTACTTGGGTACCTACATGATGTGCTGCTGTGAATTCGAAGTTCCTTAATAATTAATAATATAATAATGCGAAGGTTTGCCTGTCTGTTTGATGTGCTTTCACGGCTAAACTTCCAAACCGATATTAACGAAAATTTACAGGGCGGTAGCTTGAAACACAGGGTTGGACATAGGATTAGGATATGAGACGTCATTTTAAATTCAATATTTGCGACTACAGACAATTAAATAAATAATAAAGTAAGACGCATTGCCTCATCTGTCGGTGATGAAGATTATTAATTAATTTTTAAAATCAACCAGCCCGTTATCCTAAAGAAAAGTTCAATAACGTGAAATTAGTTATTTTTTAAAATCAACCGTCACATGATCGTATAGAAAAGCGCAATCATGTGTAATAATTTAATTTTAAAGTGAAGCATCACGTAATCATAAAGAAAACCGCGAATATGTGATTCTAATCGGAAATGAAATAAATAATTAATTTGGGTTAATGTTTTTCCTGAAATAACCCAACTCGAACGCTTAATATTAATTTTCTGAGTTTGCAGTCCATTTAATTTTAGTAATTTATATTTGTATCTTTTCATATCAAATTTTGCTCAAGAATTTGTCTACGAATTGATGCTGAAACAGAAATCTATTAATAAACAGGATAATAGTTGCAAGAGTTTTTAGATTAAAATTGTAACAACTGATATTAGTTATAACTAAAGGGAAAATATAGGAATATATGTTGTGTTTCATGTATTCTATTGAAAACGAGACTTGCTACACGTCCAAATTTTACTTTGGTTAAAAGACAAGCTGAGGACCAATCAAATTGATAGAATTATCAACGCCGGAATACCTGATCCAAGCAGTGATAAGGAATCACAAGCTATTATTGTCAAAAACATGATGCACGGTCCCTGAGGTCCGTCATTGAGTGAGCATTGTCAAATGCTCATTCTCAATGCATGAAAGATGGAAAATATATAAAAGAAATTCCATTAAAGCTTCAAAAAGAAACTGTTCACAATCAAAACACATATACCCAGCACGACATGGATTCCCAGCAGAAGTAGGATTAACTGAGACTATGAATGGCGATTATAGTACTGTTGTAATAGTTGGGTAGTTCCTTATTCTTTTATTTTTACAAAAATGCTTAGTACTCATCTGAATGTAGAAGCTCGCAATTCAATACGAGCGATAAAATACATTAGCAAAGGGAGCTATCAAGCTATTTTCAATTTCAAGAACTCAGAGCTTATTGCGACTATTAAGTTTGCCGTTGCACAAAAGGAAACCCATGGAACACAAAGGAAAGCTGTGCACTCGGAGTATGGTGAACGAGTGTATTTTAATGAAATTAATTTCCGTGACATAGTATCGACCTCACCAAAAACTACTCTGATCACATTTTTTGAACTATATAGAAAAGATAATTTTCCAGAACGTCTGACTTACACTATATAATCAAAAATTGTTGGACAATTTCAGATTTTCACATTTTTTAGAATTTATCTGGAAAGGCTAAACAACCTCCCTTGAACTAAAACCATGTAAAGATTCGACTCTAACTCACATTTTACAGTGAAGAACCGTTGACGAAGGCATTTAGGGGACCAACCAGAAATTGATGTAGAAGAAAAAAATCTCGGCTCACTCCGTTCTGCAGAAAGCTGATAATGATTTACAATTTTCATAAAGGTTTTTCTTAATATACACATTGCTCACATGCATTTTAGTTAAAATAGCAAATACATTCTTGAAAATAGAAAGGTTTTCTTAAAATATATCAAATTTTCCCGCATGTTTTTTGCTTATAACGTGCAGAGTTTTAAACCGAATAATACGAAACTTTCAGAATACTTGACAATGTATTAGAGAAGTATGCCAATGAAATTTAAAGTTAAAACTATGAATATTAAAGGAGATAAGAGTATTTGTTGTAAATAACTTTTTACTGCGCATGTATGAGACATAGCATAATTTTTCTTTCACAACTTCAAAGTAGCCACCTTATATAAAAATTCCAGTCGAATCCCATTGAGATTTAGAAAGATATCAACATTGCAGTTAGAAAAATTTCTGCTTCTCTGTAAGAGAAACAAAAGGATGAGGGTTTTCGACAAATTCATTTTTTTAAACTTTAATTTTCGAATAATTTTATAGAATTTAAAGATTGAATATACCCGGGCATACTTACAAATAAAATACATGATGTAACTGCAGTTCGAAGATTGCTATCCAAAGATTTTATATAGTAAAAAATGTATCAAAATTTATTGTTTGTAATAAATTTATTATTTACTAGCCGCCTACGGCGACTAGATGGTCCGCCATTTTTACATTAGTAAAACTGTATTTAAGAGATTAATAGTTGACCTAAAGTGACTTCATATCGGTTAAGTATTAAAGCTCAAAGAATCCATATCATTCTCAGTGCAAAACAAAATAAACATGCCAGGATAATTACTACTCTGTGTATAAAAAAAAATTGTACACCCATGCATAAAAAAAATTAAGCACCTGTTACGAAATTCCCTACAAAAGTAAGGGAGGTCAGTCCGTTGAACCCTGTGAGGGCCTGGCCGGATGGGGGAGGACCCTCCTTCGACTTTTAACCTTTTCTTGCAAGTTGACTTCTTGCTGTTGGCGAGGAAGTCAGTTCTATCAGCGACGCTCCCACTGTGAGGTGTCACGCATTTTTTAGGACACATGCTTGTTGAGCTAGAGAACTCAAGTTCACTCGGTTGAATGCCGAAGAGAGGCACAATATAGTAACATGAATATTTAGGAATGTTTGATGTACCATTATCTGCTGCTAGTATGTATACAACATGATCTCCAGGTCGACAAGGAAATAAAGATGTTGAAAATACTAGATGTCATCATTTGGAACGTAGATAAGTACTTTATCAATTATTACATTTTTAAGTCAAAATAAGTTAAGAATTCTCCTGATAATCTTGTGCGAAATAGAGACTTTTCCTTAGCACCTCTCTGTGGAATGAAACATGCATACATCTAATAAATAATTATCTCTGCGGAATAAAGCATGCGAAGTAAACTTCAAAAACATGCATTACGTTTGAATAGATACAGTATAACATTAACATGCAACATATTATTGAATAATTATCATTCTCAGTGCAAAACAAAATAGACATGCTAGAATTGTTACTACTCTCTGTG
>BGPR01013033.1:12400-42974 GCA_013235015.1 Araneus ventricosus
AAGCACCCATAAAACATGCATACATCTGATTAATCCTTATCTCCGCGTAATAAACTCACTTGAAGAAAATCCGTTGAGAAATGATCAAAAATGTGAAAATTCTAAACGAAGAATTCAAACCATATTGGCGTCTTATTCAAAATATTATGCAAATTCCACTTAAATCAACCAGTTAAATCAAAGTGAGCAAGCAGGAGAAAAAATGGAACAATGTGGAGTTCACTTTATGTGCCAGACACCAATGAAAAGATCAATTCATACAGGACACTGATAAAAAGATCAATGTGCATCTAAAACAAATATTCTCTTAAAACCAAGCACTCCATTGGCGATCATAAGAGGAACGATGCAAGTATGCACCCTAAACTACAGGTTAACCTAAACAGGATCTAGCATCTATCTACTATCAAATAAACATGAACACATGCACACACACTAAGAAAGAATTAAGGTAAAACTTAAGTTTAGGGTATGCATCTGTTCCTCCCCACTTTGGATCACCAACTTTTTGTCGCCAAGAGTAAAACGGTTTAGCGATGCGATAATATTTGTTATGGGTGCGTAGTGAGCGTTTTAATGGCGTCTTGTGCACGCTATGCCTGCAGCAACCGAGAAGGGAAAATTCCGCATTCGGGGCATCTTTCCAGGCAATTTTTTTAAACTTAAGGTATCCGACTGGTTTAAAATCGTCGTTTTTGATGAAATTATCAAAAGAATTTTATGATTTAATTTTGTAGCCTGTTTAATCAGCTTTCTAAAACTGTCTCACTTTTCACTCTGCGTGAATTACAAATGAAGTTACAGCTGTTTTATCACCGAACTGTAAGCATGATTTTATGTTGCATGAAAACTTTAAATGTATTTTCTGAGAAATGATATTTTTGAGGAAAACGTTCGACCGTAACAATGATTTCTCAAGAAGTTATTCAAGTATTGATATGAAATTTTCTGAGATTGTTTTCTGTAATATGCTTGATGTTTTCCTCTAAAAACTAAGGTCAATTTTAAAATCAGGTATTATTTTTAAGTGCTTAAATATAAACGAAAGGCATTTTTTATGAAAAATTACCAGTTCAGTAACTATGTTCAGCTATATCTCAAAACTATTTTGAATTACAAGAAATATTTTAGAGCATAACACAGATAACTGTCCTAAAAATGTACTCCTACAAGGATTTATGTATATTTAGAATATGATTTTGTCTATGGCTGTTAGCGTAAGCCAAATATTTTAGTCATTTTTCTTCAAATTTCTCAGTTTTTTAAAAAAAAATATTATTTTGAAAGCCTAAGTTTACAATATTTTCATAGTTTTAAAACATATGCAGTTGGAAAATAACATTAAAAATCTATATAAGTTATTTTTCAAAAAAATGTCACCGAACACAGTCGGATACCTTAAAAAAACAACAGCGGTTTGGCCTAGTAGTTTCGCTTTTTCATTGAATGCGAGGAATCTACGGTTTTTTCTTAATTCGAAAGCTCTCACCTCAAAACGCTCCTTCGTCAAAATGTCAACAGTAGCGAAGAACACACTGGTCTAAACAAATCCAAAAATGTCAAAAACGTGAACGATGTGCATGACAGTCAAAACAAACCCACGATCAAAACGGTCAGAATCAAGCCGTAGAATTCCAAACGAACTAATATTCAAATTATATTAAATTGAGAAATTAAATCGAAGATAGCACAGAACAAACCAATTAAAACAATGCACACGACACTAATATAATGATCGCTGCACGCGCAAGACACGAAAAATCTAATATATCCATGTATTTTACTCTAAATTTTCTTTATAAACAATTGAATACAGCAGAAGTAGGAGATATAACCGTCAATGACTCAAAAGATCTCACCCGTGACCAAAAACAATGCTTTTTTAAACAGCTGTCAGTGATCGTGAGTCTCTTAATATGACATGTAAAACTTGTCGAAAATCTCCACGGAGTAAAACAACCTTCCCTCCAAATGGAATGGGCATTTTGTAAGATCCTGAAGGAGACTGTCAGCTGCTAAAAAAGCATTATAAACAAACGTCTGTCCTGTCCCTGCAGATCCATGTAAAAAGAAAAGCTTTGGACCACTGAATTGATTTCCATATATAAGCATTCAGTTTAGTTTCAAACACAATTCTTTGTTTAGTATTAAATTTTTCTTTATTCTTGCTTGCTTTAGATTGCTCCAGTAATATGACATAAGAAAACATCAATGGAATGTCTGTATAGGTAAATTTACGTCTGGAAATTTGAGTTTTCCGAGGCTTAAACCGTCAGTCTTGAGAAGTATATTAATGTCAGAGAGTGCATATGAAGGTGTAGTCTCACACTATATTCCACGAACAGTTTTTAAATTATCAAAACCCACTGCACCAGATTTATGTAACAACATTCGAAGGTAGTATCTATCAGTATCACATAACATTATAGTTTAAAACGCTAAGAAACACATACAGACAAAGGTTTTAAAATCTTTATTTAATATTTATAAACTTTAAAAGCAAAAATTTAATTTAATAGCTAATGTGAAATTCTAAGCTAAAATTGTATGTATATTAGGAGTAATTATTATTCTCAGTGCAAAACAAAATTTACATGGTAGAATAATTACTACTCTCTGTGTATAAAACATGCATACGTATGATTAATCATTCTCTCTCAGGAATAAAACATACAAAGTAAACTTCAAGAACATACATTACCTTTCAATAGCTACAGTATAACATTAAAATATTGGCTAAAATGTTTTTACATTATAATTTTAAACACAAAGACACACATACACACAAATGTTCTAAAATCTTTCAACTATAAAACACAGACTAAAAAATTTAGTATCTATAAACTGTTAAGAAACAAATTACTAATAATATGATTCTAACAAAAAAGAACTAATTAATATTTAGCCAATTTACCATTCATAACCTATCGTTTAGGCCTAAGCATTCATCGATAGTAAGTTTGTTTTGATGTTCAGCGTCTGTCTGTGATGTCTTATTCCTTATTAAAAACTTTCCAATCAGCTATATATCTATACATAAAACAAGATATTTTGTTAACATTGTCTTTTTCATAAAAGTGTCGGTAAATATTGTCCAAGCTATTTCTAGCAGGTCCACCTTGTGGTAGACCTTTAATTTGATCTCACAGCTCATTATCAAAATTAATGAATTTTCTTTTAAAGCTAAATTAATAACTATTCTAATTTTTTTAATATCTAAAACCAAAATCTTCATAAACTTTTATTAGATTTTCCCAAAATCTTCTATGTCTAAATCCATTAAATAAATCTTGATATAAATATAATAATGTTAAATCTTTTATATATATATATCAAATTTAAATGTAGAGACACAAAAGGATGGAAAGTTTTTCCTTAATCTCTTTTCGACCCAAATTTTGTTTCACTCCATTTAAATTTCAAATATTTCCACAACATTCCTAGAATTGCAGCATTTATTGCGCATTCGTTGCGTTTGTGTTTCATATTATTATTTCCCCCTTTTGTTTATATTTTAATTACTTCATTCTTTTGTTTATATTTATATTTTCTCTATTAAAATTCGAGGTATTTTCTTTCGATTTGTTTATTGTATTCCTTTTTCATATTTTGTTGTTTATGATTGTTTTTTCATTATGTAGCGTTTCAAAATCGAGACAGTCTATACTTCTGTTTGATCAACTAATAAAAAACGGTATTATAGAAAATCTTGTGCAACGATATGACAAGCGATGATTTTGCTACCGGCTAGGCTTTTTTTTCTTCCTTTGCTCTGCAACGACAAAAACTGGTTTAACTACAACTTTCATCTTCCTCCCACATTTCCTCGTGCAACTTGTCAATGAACAGTGACTCTTATTCGGATTCCAGTGGTGGTAATCCTATTTTTCTCTTTTTCTCTTTTATATTTTGTGAATATTTCTATGTTTCATATTATATTTTAATCCAAGTCTTATGAATTCGGATTTTTAGCTTTCGATTTTTTGAAATCGACTTCTAAGTATATATCTTTTATTAAAGATTTTTTTCTATTTTCATGTTTGGTGCTTTGGGGGGAAGGGCGGATAGCGACTAATTCTTACAATGAAGGTATAGTTTAGCAAAGGATTCGGAAACCCTCTGCGCTTTTACGGATGCGCGAGGCGGAGTTATTTTGATCAAAATAGAGGAAAAGTGAAGAATGGAAGGGAGATGTTTACATTTTACTGAACGCGATCTAACAAAGACCTCCTGAATTGCGCTCATATGGCTCATTGCCTGACATCCCATTCCGGTTTAAAATCGTTCAAAAGTGGTAGTAACGGAATCCCTTGCTGAACCGTAGTTCTATGAACCTTTCATTAAAGGCTTTAAGATGTAAGTAAAGGATTGCATATTAGAGCTATGCTGGTGCAGATTAATACTGTGGCAGGGTTCACTCAAGTCAAAAAGGTCTAATATGCTTACCTCGAAAATGCATCGTTCAGTCGTTAATTAAAGGAATTAAAACATTTTTTCTAGCCGCTTTTTCGAAAAAATGTTTTAATTTATACCCTTTTCACATTAATTTTATAATTTTTCTTTTTTTCGTTTTTTGTCTCTATCATCAGTTTCTTTGTCTCCAGCGTAATCTTGATCGAACCTTTCCACCACCTCACAACTTTGGCGCGAAATCTAGTAATCTGATACTTTGGAAACATCCGAGCCCAATACGTCACGTTCAGTTCTTTGCCTTCTTTCCTGCTGCTTGCATCTTTCCATTTTATGGTATATACATTTTAAATACTTAATCATTTATATTTGTCTTTTTTATCTACCCTAACACTCGGGTGAAGACAGCATTCTTTTAGCTTTATTAGCTAACACTGTTCGCAGAAAGTGTTGGGATTTTTCTAATTATTCCACGGTTAGTATAGGTAGTTAGTACGGATTTCACCTTCCCTGATGAACATCAGTTCTTTTTTACTGAAATACTTTCCATCCTTTTGTCTCTCCATATAAATCTGAATTTGATATATTTCCACAACACTCCTAGAATTAAACAAAATTTGCTCATTCGTTGCGTTTGTGTTTTATATTATTTTTATTATTTCACCCCTTTTGTTTATTCTTATATAATGTTTATCCCTAATTAAACTGTCGGTATTTTCTTTCGATCGGTTTATTCAATTGCTTTATTATATTTTGTTGTTTACGATTTTTTTTTTTTTTGTGTTTGTTTCTGTAGTTTTTGCTGCTGATATGATTGTTTCTCTTATATCGTATATATATGTATAACGCTTTTACCCATGTTCTCTTGTGAACACGACAACTGGAGTAATTTTTATTTGATTTTAACCAGCGTGGGATATGTTGTAAGGATAAAGAAAATCTGGGTCGAGTTCGTAGATACAGATCGAATAGGGTGGAAATAGTGGAGGTTTGAAATTTTTATTCCCCCATAATTCCTTTACAATTGAAAATAGAAAGAAAATTCAAATTAAGCGAATTACCGCCTTATCATAACGAACAATTTCTGCCTCCAAACTTTGTGTATAGCTGCAATTGCTTCGAAGTTATGAGTTGAATTGTGATTTTCCCTCCCCTCCGCCCTAACTTTAAGTACCTTTCAACCTACGCATGTTACCCCTTTTTGGAAAGCTCTCGTCATTTGCAGTCTCTTCCACCATCTTTCATTCTTGCAGCTCTAATTCTTATGAAAATATAGGGCGAAATGTCCTTCTCCTTATATCTTCGGATTAAAGGAATCTACCTTTGCCTTCTGGCTTGCCGAGGGGAATTTTTTATTGCTTTAGTTTGTTGGATCTAAACATGGCACTGTATTTTAAAGACGGAGATCGGCCTGGATAAGGGGAACAGAGGGAGGGAAATTCGAACGATCGGTTTTTTGCGTTTAAATAAGAGGCTATTAATCTGAGATGAAAAGTTTAATTTAGAAATTTACAGATAGTAAAATCATCTATAAAATGATTCTTCCAGCGTGAAGATAATTTACTCCTCCTCTAATTAAGCTAAGAAAAAAACGTATATTTTATAAAAGTATTTTTAATTTTTTTACAATTAAAGTGGAATTTTTGAAATTTCACGTAAGTACGAATTATATAGTAGAGTATATATGGTTAAAATTTCAGAACGATATCTGCCTTAATTTTTGAAGAATTCAACTTTTTCGGAAAGAAAAAAAACGTCGTCGGAAAAGGCTGTAAATACTTTTTTTATCTATCCTAATTCGTGGAGATATAAAAGGTCCTACTATAAATATGTTGATCTACAATTTTAGATGGCTTTTTAATAGTCTGTTTTCAGAAAAAAGTAAAGAGAACGAAGTTCGAATTATCATTTTGTTTAGCTCATTTTGCCTGAACTCATTTTCCCCAAAGGGACATACATACTTGGTTAACACAGAAACATTTATTGAAAGGAGAGCCACCAACGACATGCATGCAATACAATTTTATCTGTCAAACACATTTTAATTGAATGCTCAATTTTTGATAATTGTATACTCGGGTTCTTTGGAAGCGCTCAACCTTTATTGGAAGACTTACTCGGAGACCACTTTGTTTGGTTAAATATGTCCCTTGCGCCATAAAAGGCCACTCACCCACTCCCCAAAGGGAAAATTTCTTTGCGATGGGTACAATTCGTTTAAGCATAATAAATGAGACAAAGTGTTAACTTCAAACTTAGCTTTCAGATCGTTCCACTGAAGATCGACCATTATAAAGCGGTTTGAAATTTTAGTACAACATTTTTAGAGTAGGATTTTTTTCTCTCCGCGATTTCGGAAAGATTAAAAAAATATTTACAGGCATTTTCCGACTACGTTCTTTTTTTCGAAAAAGTTAAATTTTTCAAAAAATAAAGCAGATATCGTTCTGAAATTTTAACAATATATACCCAACTATATAATGCGTACTTATATGAAATTTCAAAAATTTCTCTTTAATTTTCCTCACAGATTAACAGCCTTTTATTTAAACGCAAAAACCAATCGTTCAAATTTTCCCTCCTTCCTTATCCGGCCCGATCTCTTGGAACAAATACAGTGCCCTGTTTTATGTGACCGACCGAACAACTTAAAGCAATAAAATTGCTGTTATGTATTTTTTCTATGATAAAGTACAATGCGACTGGAATATTAGTCTAATCACTCGAAATGACTGCAATAACAGCCCCATCCCGGTGCAATTTAAGTTATATAACTCACGTTGCTTAAACATAACATTTTTATTCTTCTGAACTGAAATTACTCATGAAGCGCGTTGTCGCACAATGGGATATTTCTTAGCAAAAAGCGCACAAAATGCAAATTTTTGAAAAGTATTTAAGGATTATAAATATATACTAAACTATGTAGTTAAATTGTTGCAATATCCTATTTTAACTCTATTTTTCCCATTTGTACACGCAGTAAATTAATACAGATGTTACAAGTCAAAAATTAATGCACACGAATATTTGAATGATCTTGGTATTTTCAAAAGAGCTATTTCAATGGGAACAATAAAATAAGAAAGATCAGCTTCACTTAAGTCTTTTGCATTGCATTTTATTCATAAAATAAAAATAGTAAATGTTTTTAAAATGTTTTAAAAACTCTAAGGATTTAGCGATACTTTCCGAGATACAATTTTTGTACCAAAAGAAAGTCTAAATCTCTAAGAAAGAAGATCAGAAGGTATTTGCAGCGGATGGACTTGTGGATTCTCTTTCTGTTTGTAGTGGTTGAAAATAATTAAGAAAATGCGTTGCACTATTTCAGTTGTTTGAAGTATATATATTTTTTAATTCGACGGTAATATTTTTGTCAAGAAGGTCCTTGTGATCTGCATTTCTACACGTGAGCCCTCAGATGTCGAAGAAGCCATCTGAGAAACCACCCTCATCTCCAAACTTCCGAGCCGCACCAGCTTAAGAATGTGAAAAATGCTTCTAATAAAATTGTTTTGATAATAGGAATGTTGTACAACCAAGTGAACGTAGATGATGTTCTTGCAGCTGAAGAAAAAATTCCGGCTATGGGAAACTTAATCGGAACTTCCAGGTATTATTCATGGCGAGCATCTGCGAACAGGCGAAAATCATTTTTTTTAGAAATCTAGATCGCTAATGGAGCCGTTTGATGTAGTATGATATTTATTACTTGGAACAAGAGAAATCACCTTAATTAGTGGGGGTAATATTTTGGAATTATTTAGTTTTATTACTTGTTTTAATTATTTATAAGAAAAGTCTTAAACATTGGAATAATATTTACTTTAAATATGCTTATTTTGCATTGTGAATAAGTATGTGGAGAACTGTATACGTAGCTTGTGAATTTAGGTACTTGTCTGCAATAATAAAACTAAATTATTTGGAAAACATTTTAAATGCATCAAAACAACCATGGTAACAATCAAATAATTTTTAAAGATATTTTGATTTTTAAAGAGTTTATGTTTATTAAATAAACATTTCCTTTAGCATCTATTATGAAAATTTTAAAGAGAAAGTATCTATATACCCTCATGACAGAATATCCCCAAAAAGAACTTAACAGAAGATTTGCATACCTGAAAAAAAGCATTTTCATACATATTAATATATTCTGAAGAGGAAGTGAATTTAAGCATAACAGCATTACAGGTATTGATAAATACTTAATATATAAATTTAAAATATTCTTGGACTCTATCAAGCGGATATGAGATATAATAAGATTCAAATCTTATTGTGTTGTAAAAATTATATGTGAAACAGTATCCTTGTTATCAAGTGTCACCAACCACATATACAATATTAGTGCATGGAGGAACAATGATTTCATACGCATTTTTATGAACAAACTTTTATGAATTATTTAACACAAAGCAATTTCATGATTTATTTATAGAACAAACTATGCAAGAAAATTTTCTAGAGAGCAATGTAACATCGAAATTATTAATTAGCCGCAGCATGCTCACCTGAGCTATGATTTCATTTGAGTCTTGCTTCATCTCATATTCATGGTTCTTTTAACAATGTAATTTTAAGTTTCATATTGTGGTAAATATTTAGCCCATGTTCTATTAGTGGACTTGCACCTACTTGCTCTGTACATTGTCTACGTACTATATGTCCCTTATGGAGGCCAAGTCATGTAACATCTAATTGCACTTCGTCAACGCCATCTTCACTTTTTTACTTCTCTTGCATACATATAAATACTTGCATACAATAAAATGCATATTTATGTATTTTATTTCAACATTAAAATGGCGAGGCTAATTTTATGACCAACGGCATGTTAGCTGGATTAAAACGTACTGAAAAAAGAATGAAAACATAGCAACCCTAACCATTCAGCTTACTGGATATATTTCTTACTATACGTATTATCTCAGAGAGCTTGGTTTACAGATTCCACAAAAAATTTATGAAATAAAATATGAAAGCAAAATGTATTAGAATATTATCCCAGCTTTCAACAATGAAAAGCATTGTTGTAAATTATGCCAAAAATTTTTTTTTTTAAAAATTTATTAAAATTAGAGAATAATTGTATTGCAACATCATTGATATCATTGAAAATGTAATTTTTTGCACTTTCAGATGGCGCAAAAATATTTTTTGTGCTGTAATATTTTCGGACGTTATTAAGGAAAAGCTCCAAATTATCGCTTAATTTATGATCAATTAAAATTTATAAAAACAACTGTGCCGCGGTGCTCATTGTCATCCGCCAAAGGATGTTCGTGCCAAATTTATAGCTCTATGTCCAGCTGTCTCTCCTGTAGAGCGCCAACTCAAATTCTCATTTACTATTAGTAGAGATGGACTGTTGTTGACATTTGTCCCTTTTTTGACGTGAAAACGTCTGTTCGCTCGTCGGTCGAACTTTCGTGTGTGACAAAATGCCGTCAGATTTGAATCGCTAATAACTACAAGACTAATAATGCTAAAAGAATGGTTGACCCCACAACGGGTAGATAATATCTGTAAGAGTTTGACGCATAGTATTTGTTTTGCGTCATCGTACTAGTGTCGGCGCATGCGCCTGATTGTTATGAATTCGCTTTATACAAGGTTATAAATAAGTATATCGTGGAAACGCGTTTTGCTAGGGGGTTGATTCTGGTGTCATTTTGAAGAGCTTGAGGAATATTACTAGGACCCAAAGTGAGACAATAAAAATATTTATCATAATACAAGTAAAACGCGGTATTAAATTGAAAATTTCGAACTCCGCGTGTTTTTTTTATTATAGCATGGAGAGTTTTCTTTCGAATTGTACAAAACTTACAGAATACTTAACAATACGTAAAAGAAATATTGTATCACAATTTCAATTCAAAAATTTGAATATTACGGGAAATATGAAAATTTTTAGTAAATAATGTTTTACTGCGCATACGCGAAATGTAGTTCTATATACTGTCAACAGATGGCGCTATTAAAAGCTACTCTAAATAAAACACAAGAAAGGCGTAGTTCGGGTTTGCGCCGTTGATTTTTCGTGAAAACGTCGGTATAAAATCATAAAACAAGTGTTTCGTATTAATATGTAATTTAAGTATCAATCTCTTTAACGCGTTGAGGACGGCGCAGATTTTGCTATGTCGCGCCGCCGGACGGCAGTAAAAATTGTATTATGTCTTATATGGCGGCTTATATTTCTTGTGAAGTATTCCGGAACTGAGAGAAAGTCGCGGAAACGATGCCGTGAATGTTATAAATCCTTATCTGCTCGACGAGGTAGAAATATTGTTGCAAGTAAATCGAAAAGGGTTACAACGTTTTGCCGATTTTTCGAAGGTAAACCACCACTATGTCTAAAATGTTTTAAAAACCCACAAAAACAAATAAATATGTAAATACATTAAGTCTATTATAGTCTACCTGTAAAAATAAGCTTTTAAATTTTTCAGTAAAAAAGTTGTTTTTAACCACAAGAAGTTTTTTTCATCTAACAAAACTGTGTTATAAGACTATAGTTGATATAAGCCACCAGTGGTACACGCCGCCAGATAAACTATTCGTATGTGAGCCACCGGTGGTACACGCCGTCCTCAACATGTTAATAAATTATTTACGCAGAGTAGTATAATGGATACACAATAGATTTATTTATTTTTTTATTTATGTAAAGAAAAACACACTACAGAGAAAACTCCATTTACAGAGTGATATAAACAACAAACGCACAAAGAACAAAAGCCACAACGAGTAAATAAAAAAATTGCGCTAGAAAATAAAAAATTGAACACAGAGAATACACAAAATCATAAAAATTTTGAAAACGCATACATAATTAAAAACGAAAACACATACTCAGAAAAACATTAAAACACACTATGATTCTAAATGTCGTATTTAAAAAAAAATTAAAAGACCATTTCCAAAAGGCGAGGTTTAAAAATTCAAAACGCAGAATTACCAAATCCTCTAAAAACACAGCAGGAGTTTAAAAGTTTAAAGACGAAAATACACACTTGAGATAAAAAAATAAATAAATTGAAATACTTGAGATAAAAATAAATTGTAACACGGCGCCAAAAATAGAGTACAAAAATTAAAACCTATAATAAAAACATTAAAAAATGGTCGAATACATAAGAACAAGGAAAATCAAAACCCATAAAAATCTAAAAAGTTGTAAAAAGGCAAAATAAAACACATCACATATTTAAAAGCTGTAAATATCAATCAAACGATTTAATCAACATTTTAAATCAAACGATTTAAAAGCACCGAAAGACATATTAAAAATGTCAAGTTCATCAGAGAACTTGTTAAAAATTTTATAAAAATTTATATAACGAGAACATGCTAATATACTTAAATTTTGAATGTACATTTGGAAAGGAAGTTTGATTCCTTAAATATCTGGCGGGAACAGTGAAATCTATAGAGAGCTCATTGCATTACAATCGATCAGACCATTAATAACTTGTAAAGAAAGAAACATGCAAGACATAACTCTTCTGGAACACAAACTATGCATAATAAAGACATTACATAGAAGTGAAGAAGATACACCCTGCAAGTAAAATCCATTTTTCTTGTAAAGTAAATATCTCAAGAAGTTGTTTTGTATTCGCTCAATAATTTCAATTTTGTTTCGGTAATCGGATAAATCACAAACTTCCACAGACCCTTGCTACACGCGACAAACTTGTGATTCATCTATTCTGAACTAATTATACTACTCTGTAAAATTCATTAAAGATTATAGTTAAAATACATATTAATGAAAATACATGCTTTATGATTTTATCCGACGTTTTCACGAAAAAATCCACGGCTCGGACCCGAGCTGCGCCTTTCTTATATTTTTGTTTCCTTCTAGACAAGCAATAAAAAATACGTTTTTCTAAAGAAACCCTAGACTAGCTTCTACCCAGACAAATAGCAATAAGTGAAGATTCAAAAGAAGTGAATTAATGAAGAAAATGAAAATAGTGCAAATGGTGTTTTGAGTGAAGAAGATGATATTTTTGAAGAAGAAAAATTTCGTGAGTAATCTGACAAAGAAATTTTTTAATCTTATTTGATGAAACACTATTTAAAATGATGATAAATACAAATAGTATTGTTTCGCAACTTTGATTAAAATATTTAATCTTGATGCGTGTAATTAATGCGTTTTTATGGTCATAACTATTAGAAGAGCGTTAAAATATTTATATGTAAACAAATATACATATTCTATCAAAAATTTGCTTTTCTTCTCTTTTTTCCAGTTTTAAATGCAAATACCCTACTCTGTGGTTTTTGTATTGACAAACAATGAATAAGAAGTAGCGTTTACAGCTTGGCCTAGCGCACTTATTTATATATCTCCTTAAAACCATGAGGACCTAGCATTTCTGCTTTCTAGATAGTTGCATGTTATAAATGTCGGAAAGGAACGATCGTTCAGTTTTCTAGAATATCAATATTATCTATTTTTCTCAAAAACGGCAGAACGGTCCATATTTCAGTTGCAGTCACCTCCAATCTATTGGTTTCAAATGCTCACTAAACATTGGAAGTATTTATCTGTCGTAATTAGATATTTACATTTTTAATTGCTTGGATACCAATTGTCAATTCAATGCTGAAATAAATGAAAAATATGTTAATTAAGAGATAATTTTTGCTCGTTAGCCGTAATATTTCGTTACCAGCACTATGCGTGTTCGACGTTTTCAGTTGAAAGGGGCACTATATTAAAAAACATTTTTTAGCTTAAAAAGTTTATGTCCTATCACCTGACAGAACGCCGCCCCATGTCCCCGTGCCTAATGTCATAGCAGCAACTGAATCAGTTGGATTTACATGAGACCCTATCACCTGACAATAGAATATTTTACATATAAAATTTTTTTCTGCTTTTAGCTTTTTCACAAGAGGGTGTGACGACAAATTTCCCACCGTCCCTCCTCGGGGAATACTGAAAACCATCGGTCTTCAGTATTCCCTCGAGTCTGCGACTCGTATTGTCATTTGTTATTTCTCTATTACATCTGGAGCATAAAAATGGAACATTTTCTTCAAATGCCTCGAAAGAAATATATATCTGTGAGGTAATGTGATTGTAATAGAAAGATTTCTCCACTATCATCACTCAATAGACTTCGGAACAAAACTGGAAGTCTCTTTCCCAGTTTTCTACCAGTAAAATTCTATCCTCCTTTTTGGTTTATTAGTGTGGAAGTAAGAATAGATTTTAGTCAGTACACTAGTTAATAATTATTCATTTCTGGCAAAGAAACTAGGAACAGAAATCTTCCAAATTTATAAAAAGTTTAGCGAAAAGTACATCTGGAAATACTCCCCCAGTCCTAAATTATCTTGCGAAATGCTGCGCTGTCCCTCCTTTTATACATTCAGTATCCGGAACGAATCTATAAGCAATAGATATTGAACAAGGAAATAGGGGTAAATTTTCTTAAGAAGAAGGCGAAAGTTATTGGAAAGGGGGCCTTTGAACATTCCGAGAAGATGCTGCTATTTAAGCTTTAAGTTTCATTATACAGAAAAAAAAGGGGTTCTTTTTCAAGTAACTTTTGTTTGCTGATTGAACATAAAATATCTGATTCTGTCTTCTTCTTCACTAAAAGTTTATATGTATATATTATATTATTAAGATGTCTAGATGGAGGAAAATACTTTCACAAGAAAAAAGAAACGGCCAAAAATTCTGTGGTGCTTACAAAGATAATACATAACTCTGACGATCGTACGGGTTCATGTTTACACAGAAAATGCCTGATCCAAACGATTGTAGGTGAGTTCCTGTATTTGAGGGAGCTGCTAATTTTTAAAAAACTATTTTATACAGTACTAGTAAGATTCAAGACTACTTATAAACTAAAAAAATAATTTAAAGAAGAAAATATTTCCAGTTTTAAAGGGCTATAGATTTAGAATTAGATATAATAGTTTAGTTCGACAAATTTGGATAATTTTAGTTATATTTATGTCCCATATTGAAACAACAATAGGGATTTCGAATGGACTTCGTAAATACTTAATGTATCTTTAAATTTGATTCTCGGTATGAGGACGATATCTGAGTCGGCAGTCCCTCCCCAAACTTGCATGCCGCACCAGCGGCACCTGGGCCTTCGACGGACTTAGAGCACGCCAGGTCCCCTAACATGTCAGTTCGTCACTAGAATCGGGTTTCCAACCTGTAACACCTGAAACTGAGGCCTTAGTACCAGAACAACTCCTTTTAACTTACAGTATAGGCTTGCGGATATCTATGTTTGTAGTAAAAAAAAATCACACTCTTTCGACACTAAAAATCAGTTAGATCTTACCTTTGAATTTACGAGAAATTGAGATTAAAATATCCTTTCGAAACGGGAAATGAGAAGAGCTTTCGTTTCTTAGAAAAAATATTTGTTATTCTTGCTGGTTTTTCTTTTCTCATCATCCTCTTTCGTAATAAACCAGGCCTTCTCGCGTAGCCAGATTAAAAGGATATTTTTCTGAAGCTTTAAATCAAATCTCAAGTTTCGGTGGAACTAATGTTTATTGAGAGTCCCCCAGATTGCAAAATGTGCTGCTAAAGCAACTGTACCGCCAATAAGGAAAAATATAAAAAAAATTTAATTAAGTAACAGCTTTGCTTGAACTGAAAGAAAATGAATGAATATTGTCATATCTTGCATGTGTTTGTAACTTACGTGGACACATTATCTAATAACAAAACCCATGCACAAGATAATGCTCTTGAAGACAGATACAATATTATTTTAAATTGGAACGGAAATTGCAGGCTCTAATTAAAAAAACCGGACATTAGGGTGGAGAGAAGAAATGGAAATTCGTAAATTTGCAATGCCTGTATGTGGAAAAGTTGCCTATTACAGAGACTATTTATAACACGAAATCTCAGCTAAATCAAATTAAGTTTTTGGCAGTCCAAATAACTTTAAAATTCAGCTATTCGCCTAATTTATCACAAAACAAACAAAAGTATATTCATAAATTATAATAGCTCTGATTTCAAGCCAAGAGTGGTTGAAATTAAATTGTCAGAGAAATCAATGACATCTACTGGGAAAAAGACAGTTCGAAGAATGGTAATCGGAAATATTCTCTATTATCACTAAATATTGTACGAAATCTTCACGGTGTTTTTCGCTACTCTGAATGCCGTATAATATCGTAAAGATATCAAGGCAATATTGCAGACTAAACAATTTATTAGCCTATCTTCGAAAAAGTTGCAACCTATACGTGTAATCATTTGTTTGAAATTTGAGCTTCCTACAACGTAATCTTTGGCTGCCAATTTGCCATAGAAATCTTAAAGATTTATGAATTTTTCATTCACCTCTTCGCTTTTTTCTGTTTGAAAACAACCCAGAACTCACCGTATAGAGGTGTTTCATATGGAGTTCCACTCCATTTCGCCCTTTTTTTTTTGTTCCCTGACAATTACAATAATTGCCTTATAGAACTTGGAGATCGAAACTTCTGGTTCCAAATTTGTGTAATGCAATTGTGGATGCTATTCTTTATTTTATGAACCTGTCTCGTGCTGCACTGCCACACACCGTAGGTAATGATTCAGTAACTAATTTGAAGCAGCTCTCTACTGCTCGTGAATGACAAGGAAATTCTAAAATACAAATTTCAGCAGAAACGTCCTAAAATCAGGACCTTAAATCCATTACCAGAAATAGGTACTATACGTAGTAGTTTAGTAAGTGTAACTGAATGCTAGGCCATAAGATCTATGTAGTAATTTGCCTAGAAATTTATCGTAAAACTTTTAAATACATGAATAGCTCGTTCTATTTTAGTTATTTAAAGTTTTTATAACATTATTATAGCTGATAGCTTAAAATTTATTATAGCTCATTTAGATACGAAGGTCTAGCTTTGTCACATGCTTTCGGCTGTCGGCCAACATTGCCACCAAACTATTTTCTGGATTACCAAAATATGCATTTTCTTTGCAATGTTTGGTGTCTCTTCAAGCAGAAATCTACAATTTTTTACTATTCTGTTGGTTGGTTGGGGTGGTTTTAATGGCACAAGGGCCAATTTGGCCATACTGCGCCAAACGTTCGTTGTTTTCAAGTCGCATAAAATTTTAAAATGCTGTAATTGAGAGAACTAAATGAATTTAAAAAATTGTACTTTCTTTAAAAAAGTAGAAACATTGACTCCAAGATTGGTCCCCAAGATGTCAATTAAATCAATGATATGTGGTCCAAAGTGAGCTTGTCTTTGGGAATAAAAGTTTTTACACTGACATAAAATATGCTCAACACTTAAAATGCAGTTGCACCCGTTACATATAGGGGGCTGGATCAGAATGTAAAAGGTGGCGATGAGTTAAAAATGTATGTCCTACTCGTAGCCTTGTCAAAATGACATCGTGTTTCCTAATAGTGAGGTTTCCAAAGTATTTTTATAAAGTTTATTGTTTGACTGCCCGTCCCATATTCTTTGCCATACTCGATGTTGAGATAGCTTAACGGCCTGCAAGGCATCAATCAAAGGCACGAACGCTTCTCGAGATGCATTAGCACTCTTTGCGGCCTTATCCGCACGCTCATTTCCTGGAATTCCTACATGTCCAGGAATCCAACAGTATTTGATTTTGGATTTTTTGAGTGTATGATGGAGGTGAAGGCATTGCATTACTAAAGGATGCTTATTATGTTTAGCACTTCTTAGAGCATTAATGCCCCTCCTAGAATCTGTATAAATAATGGCTTTTTTTAAAATTCAATGTACTAATTTTCAAAAGCCCCAAGTAGATAGGATAGAGTTCAGATGTGTAAACAGAGCAGAAAGGGTGAAGTGTCTCAGCGATTGTGGAATCTGGAAAAACAGCAGCCGAACCGACATGATTGTCAGATTTCGAACCATCGGTGTATATAGGGATATAATCAGAATAGTGTTGCCTGTGGTCATAGAAATGTTGCTGAAATACTATATCCGATGTACTTGGTTTAACAAAGTGTAAAAAATCGTCAATAAAATCAAGTTGCGTCTCCTTCCAAGGAGGGGGATCTTCAACATTTGAGACCACTGGGAAGTCTTCAATTTCAAAGTACCTCAAGATTTCCCCAATTCTGAAGCCAAAAGTTGGAGTAAAAGATAGTCTGACTGAAAATAAAGACACAAAAATGGGGTTTATAACCTTGTAATGTTGAGGATGAGACTCATCGCTCTTAATTTTATAAAAGTACGAGAGAGATAGTCTGTAGCGTCGAAGTTCTAAAGATTGTTCACCACTTATGGCATGAAGACTAGGAATTGGAGTAATTCTAAATGCCCCAGTAGCTATACGAAGTCCTTGGTGATGGACAGAGTCTAACATTTTTAAAGTGGACTTGGCAGCAGAGCCATATACTGGCACTCCATAATCCAGCTTCGAACGAACAAGAGATCTATAGATCCTCATCAGCGAAACTTTGTCCGCACCCCAAGAGGTGCTCGACAGGACTTTCATGATGTTTAAGGTCCGGATGCATTTTGTTTTTAAGTGTTTGATATGTGAACGAAATGTTAGTTTTGTATCAAATATAATTCCTAAAAATTTAGTCTCCTGCACAATAGGAATAGGTGACCCATTTAACTGGAAGTCTGGATCTGGATGTAATCCTCGACTTCTACAAAAATGCATACAGACTGTTTTTTGTGGCGAGAAAATAAAACCATTTTTTGATGCCCAATCAGTCATGTTGTTAATAGCCGTTTGTAATTGCCTTTGAATAAAGCCCATGTCATCACCAGCGCAGTGAATTTGTATGTCATCTACAAAAAGCGTGCTATTGACATATGCAGGAAGTTTTGACACAATGCCATTAATTTTGATGATAAACAATAACACACTTAGAACACTTCCTTGTGGGACGCCTTCTTGTTGATTAAAATTATCCGATAAAATGTTACCAATGCGAATTTGGAAGATTCTTGTCTGTAGAAAGTTTTTAATAAAAAGTGGCAAGTTTCCTTTTAAACCAATGTCAGACAGATCTTTTAAAATTCCATATCGCCATGTGCGATCGTACGCTTTTTCGATGTCGAAAAATATCGACACAAGGCGTTTTTTGCGCACGAAGGCTTCTCGAATGGCCATTTCCAGCTTCAATAAATTGTCTATGGTATTTCGCCTTCTACGAAATCCACTTTGAGAAGGGACAAACCATTTACTCGTCTCCAAAACATGCATCAGTCGGGCACTAACCATGCGTTCCAATAACTTGCTAAGACAGCTTGTCAAAGCGATTGGTCGATAATTATTCGGATCTTGCTTGTCCTTCCCTGGTTTAGGGATGGGTACAACAATAGCTTTTAGCCAGGAAAGTGGGAAAACCCTCTCTTGCCAGATTCTATTGAACAAAAGTAGAATTGTTAGTAAAGAAGATTCACCAAGGTGTTTAAGCGTGTTATTATGAATTTGATCTGGTCCAGGTGATGTTGGATTGGATTTCCTTAGCGCATCTTTCATTTCATGGTAGGAAAAGGTAGTGTTATAATCTTTTGCATATGAAGGCAGGAAATCCACTGATCTTTGTTCTTCACATTTTTTAAAAGCAATAAAATCACTTGGATAAGAGGATTCGCTTGATATTTCAGACAAAGTTTGACCTATTACATTTCCAATTTCTTTGGCATCTGAAATGACCTGTCCATTATAATTTAAAAACGATATATTCTGTGTATCGGAATAACATCCGAAGATTTTTCTTACTTTGTCCCAAACTATTTTTGAGGAAACTTGTCTAGTGATGGAGTTTACATAGGAACACCATGTTGTGTTCATACTTCGTTTTCTGATTTGACGGAATTTGGCTCTAGCCTTTTTAAATTTAATTAAGTTGTGAGTGGTGGGATATCTCCTGAAGTTATACCAAGCCTTTTCAAGTGTTTTTTGGCAAGTGTCGCATTCAGTATTCCACAATGGCTTACACAGCTTTGGAATGTTCCCTGATGTTTTGGGAATACTGTTATCAGCTGATGAGATTATGCAATCAGTAATTGTGTTAACTGCAACATCTATTGAATCTTTGTCGACCATGTTTGGAGTTAATTGACACAAGGACTCAAATAATGGCCAGTCTGCTTTTCCAAAGATGTATTTAACTGGTCGTTTTGGGAATGGAAAGTCATTTTTTACATATGTTAGTACGATTGGAATATTATCACTATTAAAAAGACTTGTACAGGTTGAAAATTTCCAGTATGGAACCAGAGAAGGAGAACATATGGCGAGGTCAATTGTATGAAATGTTTGAGAAGCCTGATGAAAGTGTGTATAACTATTGTCATTCAAGAGGCACAGACCATGGTTCTCAACAAGAGTTTCAATTTGGCATCCTCTTGGATTTGTGTCGGTACTACCCCAAAGAGTGTTATGGCTATTAAAATCGCCTAACAAGAAAAAAGGGCTAGGGAGTTGCAGAATTAGCTCCTCAAGATGTCTCTTCTCAATATGAACTCTGGGGGGGGGAGATACAAGTAGCATACTGTTATTCGACTATTTAGTTGAATTTGTATAGCTACTGCTTGTAACTGTGTGTTTAGAATTGGTAAGAATTGGTTTGGAAAGTATTTGGCATGAAGTTAGGCAGGCCACACCTCCAGATGCTCGAGAACCTTGCTGAAAGTCATTTCTCTGTATGATATAGATTTTTATTTAGCAGAAAAATTGGGTTTCAGATAAGTTACCTGCAAACCCAAGCAAATTGGTTGAAATTTATTAATTATCGATTTGATGTCCTCTTTATGAGTTTGCAAGCCATGGCAGTTCCAAGAAACAATTTTTAGTGCCATTACTTGGGTTTTTAAAAAAATTTGGATTTAAAATTGGAGTCGATAATTGTTGGAGACTTAAAGGAGGCTAAATTAACCTCCTCACTAAGCTCCATTTCACTTATAGAATTATTCGATGTCTGCAGATCACTCTCAGACTCTTTGTTTTGAGATTTTGTTTTATTGGTTAGTGATTTCATTTTCACATTTGAGTTTTTCCCCGTAGAATTTGTGTGGTCTTCCTTTGGCCACTTGTTTTTAGGAGCCGGTTTGAGAAACTCCTGTTTTTTGTCATTTGTTTTCTCCTTTTCCAGAGAGAGTTTATGAGCTTTAAGTAATGCTAACCAGTCTGATAATTTTACCGTAATAGTTTCTTCATTTTTTGCTGCAGAGGTAGAAACTATCGTGTCTGTTGGAGTCTGAATTGGTTCAAGAGGTGTGTCTGGGTTTTTAATCGTTTTCAAACCTGCAGAGTACGAATGGTTTGTTTTGGGAGTTCGATCAAGTACAATTTTACGGGCTTCCTGGATAGATATATTTCTGGTCACTTTAACGGATTGAATTTCCTTTTCTAGTTTCCATTTGGGACAGGTTTTTGAGTATGAAGCATGATTTACCTTACAATTAAAACATTTTTCCGGATTTTGACAAATTGTTTCTTCGTGTCCCGGTTCAGAACAGCGGGGACAGAGAGCAGAGGATCCACGGCATGCAGTTTTAGTGTGCCCAAATCGCTGACATTTGAAGCAGCGAACAGGATTTGGTATGTAAGGACGGATGTCACAACTAATATAACCGGCAGTAATTTTTTTCGGGAGAACTGGTGTGTCGAACGTTAATATGACATGCCGAGTTGGGATGATTTGTCCATCTCTTTTCAAAGTGATGCGGCGTGCTGCAATCATTTTTTGAGCTTCAAGCTCTGATACAAATTCCGAATCACTAACCATCAAAAACTCGTCACTCGACATCACCCCTCTTGTATAGTTGAGAGATGCATGAGCAGAGACTGTAATTGGAATGTCACCAAATTTTGTGATGGATAAGAGTTGTTCAGATTGCCGAAGTGAGGAAGATTCTACTAGTAAATCACCAGATTTCATTTTTTTTACCGATTGTACATTTCCAGCAAAGGTATATATATGTTTTTGAATTAGGAAAGGAGACATATTCTTCAGTTTCCCCTCTTCATTATGAAGTACAAGGAATTTTGGAAGACGCTTTGGCAATTCATTCGATTTCAAAGTCAGTGAAGTACTAAAGTCAGTTTGTTTTACGAAAGAACCCATGCGATAAGAGATAAGGATTCGGGCCCCGACGGCACCGCCCTCCATAGAGCCCAACAAGGAAAGGCAGTTGCTGGCTCTGGGTATCCCCAGCCTCAGTACTTGTCTTGTATGCTAGCCAGGGCCTATACGCTAAGGGTCACTTCCAGGAACGTCTACCAGCCTTAACGCAGAGTCCCAGAAGTTGACCACTGTCGCTTGATCCCCTTGAGCAGACCAGCCAAGAGGCTGGGATACCAGCCGATTGATACACCAGGGACCAAAATGTACCACCCGTCCAATGGGTTGCCACGCACGGCCAACACGTGGGGGTATGTTGCTGTCCATGGGAAGCAGGAAGCAAACAGAGTGGCAACAGCTTCTTATGGAGAACTCCCTCGCCTACCCTCGAGGGAAGGAAGGAAAAAGCAAAGAGTGAAGGAGAGGAAAAACCAGAAAGGAGACCAGACACTAGGGTACCTCGGGGTCGTGAAGCCCGTCACATCTAGAGAAGATGTGCCCCTGAGGGGTTTTACTATTCTGTGAAAATGTTGAGACTTCCATACCGACAAGATGACCGAGTATTAATACCAAATCTTGCGCATGGGTGTACTCTAATAACATACTTCTGTTAAAACTTTCAAACTCCCTAATGGGTCTCTTTTCTTGAAATATATAACCTCAAAATTCTATTTGTTATTGTTAATCACCTGAAAGGACACATTTTTCCTGGTACTTTCGTGACAAGCTTAATGAAGAATTTTCTTTTAATATTCCAGTACACATTTTGTAGAGATAGCGTCAACCTGTATTGATTTCACCAAGGCCAACATCAGGCGAAGTTATTTCTAGCTTTTCAAAATTTAATACAAGCGATTTTCATACGATTCTAATTTTTTTCTAATTTCTCCACAGAATCCTTTTGGTTCAGTTTTTCCGGCCAAATGTTGTAATAGATAATGTAATGACAATTCATTTGCATTTAACAAACGATTTCAGAGGCTGTCTCATAGGAAGCTCTAGTTGTCTTATGATTCCATTTTTAGAGCGTGTATTTAACCCCTGTACCATCACAACCAACAGCTACAACGTTAAACTTTTTTCTAAAAAAATATCAATATGATTGTTTGTATATCATTAGAAGCGCCAGATATAGGAGTGACATGTAGTAATCACATGTATCCTGGTAATCAAGATCTATGTGTACATAGATCCTGATTCTGAAATTCTAACACACAGATCGTAATTCTGGAATTTTACAACGTGCTGTTCTGCTATGTTCTTCCGCGCTACCTTTTTCCCTTCCTTAACCATAATCTAACTCTTGTCTTTTAGGCCATCGAAGTGCCAATATTCCGATGAAGAGTGTTTTCCCTAATTTTTCCTTTTCAAGTCATTGAGGTTTTTTTTATCCTTACCCATCTGATTTTACTACGATCGCCTATTTTAGAAGACGCGTCTTTGTTAATTATTCTCATATCTTTTAAAGCTCCATTTATTACAATTTCTTCTTAATTATCGGAAACACCAGTTCTGTCGCAAGCTTGTTTTACATTTAGAAGTGTAGTTCTCATTTGCCAAGTTTAAGAAGAATCTAGATTTATAATTGTGTTTTTCGATTCACATCATTTATATTCAATATCATTATATTTATCAGAAGAACTTATAGAATTTAAATGAGGTTCCTAATAGAAAGGGAAAGTCTATTAGCTTCTTTTTCTTCACTTTCTTGCAACTGAAGGTTTTGACTTCTTTCTGCAGCCTTGTCTTTCTGTTGCAATCGTTTATCAAGCATATTGCTGCCTTTAATGTCAAATTATTTCCAATTCCCATTCTTCGAATTGTCCTTTGATCCTGAAAAAGTTTTTATTTTTCTGACAGTTTAATTTCAACACTCTTGGTTTTAAATTAGAGCTATTATAATCTATGAACGTGTTTTTGTTAGTTTTTTTCAAATTAGGTGAAATAGCCGAATTTTAAAGTTATTTGGGTAGTCAAAAATTTAAATTGATTTAGGTGAGATTTCTTATTATAAATAGGCTATTTAATGGGTAATTTTTCCACATTCAGGCATTGCAAATTTACGAATTTCCATTTTTTTTCTTTCCACCCTAATGTCCAGTTTTTCTAATCAGAGCCTACAATTTCCGTTCCAATTTAAAATAATATTGTATCTGTCTTCAAGCGCATTATATTGTGTGCATGAGTTTTTTATTAGAGAATGTGTCCACGTAAGTTACAAACACATGCAAGATATGACAATATTCATCCGTTTTCTTTCAGTTCAAGCAAAGCTGTTACTAAATAAAAAAAAAGCTGTTCTATCAGTACTTCTAAAAAATTCTCACTTATTGTCTCTCAAAAATAGCCACTAAGAATTCTAGTATGAGATTTAGTTAAACATTCCCCTTTTCTGATTATTTTTAGAATGTCTTCATTCATTTAGAGAAGAAGGAATTTTTATAACTTATAAAGATCAAGATCACTATTTTAATTAGCTAAGGCAGGAAATATTAAATTTATAAATTTAAAGTTGCTTCAATTACGCAAAAGATTTGCAATGGGACGTTGTACTATCTTCTTGTCTCATAAAATAAAAAAAAAGAATGCATGTGCATATCTTTGAAAAAATCGATCTCTTTGAGTATTTTTCAGGAGGAACTGGGTTTTTTTTCGATATTCAAGTAGTATTTTCTGAAGCTGCAAATAAGTGAGAAAATGTATTTACGTAAAACTTGCACAAATTTACGTTTATTTTTATATTAGAAAATCTCGTTTTCATCTCGTGATTATTCACAAAACGAAATGACGTAATAGTAAACTGTATATTTTTGCCATTTTTCTGGACTAGTATTCTCCAGCCTTCATTTGCATTCTGCATCAGCTTTATCACCTAGAAATTGCATCATAGCAATAATTATTCAATTTTAATAAAGCAAATAAAGGAAACTGAAGAGGATACATTCTCGACAAGAATACGATCAGAATATAACAAAATAAGATGTAAATGCAGTACCTCCAAAGGATGCAAGATAGGGGGAAAAATGCAAATCATTTAAACATCTGGTAATATTAATAAATCTTTAGACTTCGTTAGCGTAATTTGGCTGAAGGAATAGCAGGACATTAGTGAAAATGACTGAAGAGATGGGAAAATAAAACAGAAAAATTGGAAGCGTTCCAAAGAAGTTGCTAAGCATTAAAATTCCATGAGTCAAGGAATTAACTTCCATTTCGCTTATTATTACAGAAAAAAAATCATTTGAAATGCATATATTTTTATTTAAAAATTAAACAAAAACAAATTTTCTACTTTTTTAAAACCATAAACCTGATACCTGTGAAAGATAATGACGTGAAAATATTATAAATTAAAAGCTGTAACCTATCTCAAGGAAGGTTCCATTACTTTAAAAAGAAATTTGAGTGCTTAGAATGACATTTCACGAAACTTGACACGATTTTACTGTGAGATAGCAAATGGGCATCATTATACCCAACAGATGTGTCAAAAACTAACAAATTTTAAAAACTAAGCGAAATTTGCAATATGAAAGAAAGAAATACATAGAAAAGCTTAAAACTTTAAATACGAAATTTAAAAGTATAACATAATGTCGTTTTAGCTACTTGAAATTAAGACGAAATCAAACTAATACCATTAAGTAAATAGAGTAATAAAAGTAGGTTGTAGCAAAATGTATAAAAGAAAAAAATATCTTGTATACCCAGATACCACGTAAATTTGCAGCAAGTTTGATTTTGACTTGATATTCCCTTGTCATAACAAATTTGACGCGGCAAGCTTGAAGCGAACTTGTGGCAAGTTCACCGTGACAACTAGAGACACCTTCCTTGCATTGCAAGTCTGCTGCAAGTTCACTGTGACAAATAGCGCCACCTCCTTTGCAATGCAAATTTGCAAAACAAGCGTGGTGCAAAGATAGCACAAAGAGATAATTATCTTTGTCTCTGTTTTAAAAAAACATCCGATTTTTAATAGCATCTCCTAGACCGTCCTTTTTTTATTAATTCAATAAATCAATGATAATTTGTAAAAAAAACTAACTTTTTTATAAAAAAAAAATTGAAACATTTTCCATCGTTTTACTAAATATAGCATTCGCACTTTAAAGAAAACTATATCGCCTTTTTCTGAATGTTGAAATTTTAGCGTTTATAAACAAAATTGAACCGAAAAAATAGTCAATGCTTGCTGAAAAATAATAATTTATACATTTTGTCCCATTTTAAAGTAATTACTTTTGAACTCTAATTTCATGATTTATTCTACTAACGAAACGTAGTTATTAGCGAAAATCGCTGTCTCTTTGACTTCAAATCATATTCACAACTCAAAAAATTAATGAAATCAAGAGAATAGTTTAAAATAAATCGTATACGAATCGAATGGTACGATGTAGTAGCGAAATCTATCTTCTCCTCTCCGAGTTTAACTGGCTGAGTGGCTACCGCGTCAGCTTCCGAACCGGTAGGTCGCGAGTTTTATCCTGGGTTGAGTTCGTACTCTGTTTTTGCTATAATTTCCAATGAGTTTGCAATGCAAGCTTGCTGCAAGTTCGTCCTATGGTGACTTCGAGGCTTGCGTTAACTTGCTGCAAGCTTGTTTCACACTTGCACACTTGTCGTGACAAATTTACAGAAAGCTTGCAGATTTTCACTGCATCTCTGCTGCAAACTAAAATTGCTATCTGGGTATTAGCTTTGACATTCAAAAAGATGTTCTATTTTTTAAAAACAATTTATTGATGAAAATGTATCAATTTTCTTCTAGAAACAATTGGCATTATTTGGCGTGAAATACGAGGATCGGAAAGTATATATCTGTTTTCAAATTAAACTCAAAAACAGTTAAAATTTTTCAATCGCAGTTTTTGCACCTTATATTACTTTTTAATATAATTTACTTTAAATTAAAAAAATCGTACATTGTGACGAGCTTATAAAAGCCAGCGCCATACTCTTCTGCCACCAGCTCATTGAGATATGCAGTAACAAATTCTCTAAGCTCCTTTCGCGAAATATTTAACACTTAGAAACTATTAAGCTTTGCGAACAACTCACTTCGTACATAATAATACGAGACACGAGGGAAAATGTATCGCTAATTTAATCCAAAGTCGAACTCTGATCTTGTCGGATGCATTTATCGATATACTGGACAAAGATCATCCTTAATCACACACGAGTAGCCACTTCGATCCCATCATGGATGTTCTGTCTTCCTTCATTAAATTTTGGCACCAACAGCACATAGACCATTCACCAATGGAGAATCCAGGGAGCTATGGTCCTGCAGCCCCCCAACCCTAGGACTAAGCCAGAATTCTTGATTTTATTTAAAATCACTACAACTATTTGTTCTCAATTTCCCTTTTAAACAACCCCCCCCCCCACCTAAATCCTGGATTCGCCACTGCGACTCGCCGTCACAACACCATGCACTGTTTGAATTTCACGATAAATTTCACACGTTGTCACTCTTCATTAACTTTAGAAATCGAATAACAGATCTCACTTCACAATTGACAGAACACACAATTTTCATGGACATGTGCGTTTACCAAAACAACAATAACCGTTAAAATGCGATATAATTCAGTATATATTTGGTAGACAGTCCTTAACGCTGGTTGATTTTGTTCGGTACATTGTCACAGGGGTGTGTATATTCAAACGGGTATTAATTTTCAAACGATTTTTTAACATTCAATAATTAATTAATAAAGCAAAAGATGTAGGTCAATTAAACGTTATCAAAAAAATTTACATTCTTAGTGGTAGACATAACCCTTGAAAAGGACTAAGTTACTCTCATTCTGAATCTCTCTGCATTCTAGCTAGCACGACAGCGGCGTACCAGAATTCGTTAGGTTCACCACCCGGTGCAAATTATTTGTGGGGTAAAAGAATAAGCAACCCCACAGACACCGGAAGGACAACATTGAAGGAGACACCAATTCATTATATATTTGAGTGTATTTATAATAAGAATTTCACTTAACAAAACTTTCTTCACATAGCAATGCAATTTGGTTTTTAAATGTTCATAAAATTTAAAGTTCTCTCCTCAAGAACGGAAAATGTTTTCAAACTTTTAAACAGGTATGTGATGGTGTTACAAGCCTTCGGAGCTTAGTTTAGTTATATTAACGTCCCGGTTTTGAAGCAACACAAGGGCTGTTTTGGGACGGAACTCGTAATTTTGAAACTCGGTCAGATAACGAGGGCGACACCTGAGCTGGCACCCCTCTCCAAACTTCCACACCTCGTTTCTGTTTTATTCGTGATTTGTTAGTTTTGTGTTCTTTGTATTTTGTTTCTTTTGGTGTTATGTTTCGTGTTGTCCATCATTTTCTAGCTTTTTATTGTACCTGTAGTTGTTATATTAATAACTAATAAGTTATCCGCATTCTGAAATATGATATTTTATCTCTCTGTAGACGAACTAACCTGACTGACGCACCAGAATTCATCAAGTCCCCACCGGGTGGCAGTAATTGTATGACGTTGCTCTTAAATTCGATGTAAATTCAATTTGTTTTACGTAAATATGGTGGTATTGCTTGAAAATATTGCTCCCAACCTAATTCGTCGTCATGTTTCTTTTTCCCAGGATGAGCGTCAGAAGAATAGAAAATCATTGGTTTGAGTAGTCACTCCTAGCTTTTTGAATGGAGCAGGGACCTTATCTTTCAATTTTTCATAAGGGAAAAGCGCTTCAAATTTCTGCACCAAGATCCTTATATATAAAGGAATCGGGATCGAAACCCGATTCCACCAAAGAAACACTGTGAAAGCGCCCATGGTGCAAGTTAAATCCATCAGGGAAAAATGACCGACAGCTAGTGTGGCGTGGAAATTTGGAGAGGGGATAACAACTCAGGTGTCGTCCGCTTCATCTGATCACAGATGAAAATTTTTGAGGTCCGTCCAAAATAAGTCTCGTATTGCTTCTAAACGGGACGTAGATATAACTAAACCAATTTAAATTTTCTATTCTGCCTTGTCGTAATCTAAGGACTAAAGGAAAATGTAAGCCAACCAAAAAGGCATAATTGGAAGACTGATTTTATAAATTGTAAGATGGGAGAAAAACGTTTGCAGGAATGTTTTATTCAAAATCTGCTGGTAAGAAACGGGGCGAAAAAGAGAAAATTTTTCTTAATTTTTATTTAACTACAATTTTCTTAAAATTTTGATGTAACCATTTCATCACCATCCAAATAATTTGTATCAAATTTGGTTCGTATAGTCTTATTTATTTGTCCTGTAAGACACGAGTATCATGCATAATAAACATATATTTATATATTTTTATTATTATCATAGTAATTAAACAGTAGTAGATACAAAATGGGAGTTCAGCCACATCAAGGGATTCGGGTGGATCCTGTAGATCTGCCGTGGCTATCCCCCTCCCTTCCCTATCACTTCTCAGATAAGGAATTTTCAAGATAACGATTCAAGATTAGGACTTCAGATAAGGAATTAATTATTTTTTCGGACTTCGAAAATTTTTCGAGTGTTTTTAGGGACTTGGAGTTTTTTTAACATCCTTTTACTAATAATCTCTCTCTCTCGCAGATTTGCATCAATTATAACTTATCATTAATTAAAATAAAGTCATTAAAAATAAAATAAACATAATAATTTGATACTTATAAATTATATCTAATATTTTTCACAAGATTAAGCCCAAGACACCAACCACTTCCTGATACAAAATTAATTATTTTTTCTATCTTCCTTTCGAACTTTGAAAAGTTTTGGAATTGTTTTTAGAGACTTAAATTTTTCAACATCCTTTTACAATTAATCTCTCTCATAGATTTGTGTCAATCATTATTTATCGTTAATTAAAATAGAGCAATTAAAACTTAAAATTTAAAATACAGCATTTAAGCATAAGAATTTAAAATTAAACAATTTTCAGTCGTTACTTAACATAAATTTTAATTAATATTAATTATTTAATATGCTAATATTTAATTAATCCATTTAAACATATTTCCTTCGGACTTTGAAAATATTTCAAACGTTTATCCCATTCATTGAGACTTAGAATTTTCTCGGCTGTTTGAACAAAAATTTCTCGAATTGATCTTACAATCTTATTTTATTTTCATTTTTTTTTTGTTTTTTTTCGTCGTGCGAATTTTTAATTTGTTTTCAGGAAAATTTCAAAATCTTACTCATTTTTTTTCCTCTTAAATATGAAAAGCTTACTTAGATACTAAATTCTCATAAAATCTGTTTTATAAGAATAATTCTTCTAATGAACCAGCTTCGATTTATTTTTCTTTCATAATTCAACTTCCTTCTTTGTTTCGAGCTTATTTTTTCCACTAACAAACACAATTTTAGAATATTCTAACAATAACATACAAGAGCACTAAAAATCTCTTAGTTCGAATAAGTTAAATTAAAATTCAGTTTTAAACTGTTTCGAGAATAATAAAACGTCAAACACTTTTAAAGTTCGAATTATTTTCATAAACTTAAAAGTTTCGGCATTATTCGTAAAAACTCACATTTTTTTACGCTTTAATTCCTTTAATACAGATTAAATAAATTTAGCTTCAATAACAGCAACAATTCAACTTCGCTCTCCGTTTTGAGCTTATTTTTCCATTAACAAACTCGATTGTAGAATATTCTACCAATAAAATACAAGAGCACTAAAAATCTCTTCGGTTTGAATAAGTTAGTGAAACTTAGAATTCCGATTTGTGACTGTTTTGGGAATAACAAAACGTCAAACTCTTTTTAAGTTCCGTGGAAAGTTCGAATTATTTTCTTAAACTTCAAAGTGTTGGCATTATTCTTACAATCTCATATTTCTCCACATTTTAATTCCTTTAACATCGATTAATTTAATTTTGCTTCAACCATTCTAATTTAGCATCAAATATTCAAGTTCACTTTTTCTATTATTTGAGCTTATTTTTCCATTAACAAACACGTTTATAAAATATTCTACCAATAAAATACAAGAGCACTAAAAATCTCTTCGGTTTTAATAAGTTGGTAAAACTTAGAATTCCGATTTGTGACTGTTTCGGGAA
>BGPR01013034.1:2152-42973 GCA_013235015.1 Araneus ventricosus
TTACAAGTATTTCAATATAAAAGAATATAAAAAGTAGCTTTAAATTGCACCACTTTTTTTCAAAAGACACGTATATATATATTATTATACGTTTCATTTAATCGCGGCCTTCGTCGACTCTTTAAACAAGTGCTTCGTTTTAAACCGACTATAGTGATATCAAAGGAGCAAATATGATTATAGCGTGCTTTGAAGAATAGCACATAATTGTGTCTCCCTAACAATCCGTTTCTCGTCGGTCGCACACTGGACCAGTTTTGATTTCTAGCGAGACAAAAATCATAGCGTTGCAACCGAATATAGTAGAGCCTTGACATTTCCACAGTTATAAGGAAGTAGGCTTAAGATGTATACAATGAAGTCCCATTGTTCTGTATGGAGGAAACTGTTGTAATTTATCCAAAAGTTAATAATAATGGAATACAACATAAAAAATCTGTGAAATGTTATCAACAGAAAGAAATAGTCTAAATATAAGAACTGTGGAATTTTAATAAAGTCTAATAGGTACTTTCTTATTTCTAATTTTTCAAATATGTACCTAATATTATATGCTTTGGAAAATAAATACAAATGCCTCTCTAGACGGTTGAAAAGTAAAAGAATTTATTCAATATAATATAAATGTTTAGCATTAAATCTTCAAGTTAAATATTAGTAAATCTTAAAATGTGCTCATTTTTAAAACGAAGTTTTCGAAAGTATTAAATGAGAATTCAATCATTTTAAAGACTCATCATGGATATTCACCCCACCCCCGCCTCCCCTCATAATAATAAAAAAAATCAACGAGGCTGTCTCTGCGAAATGGCCGCTTTTATTGAGGGGCGTATACTAATTTACCTTACTCAACTGTGACTAAAGTAGCTCTATGTGACTAAAGTATCTGTATGTAACTAGAGTAGTTCTCTGTGACTGAAGTAACAATTGTGACTCTGAGATTATGTGACTGAAGTAACTCTTTGTGACTCTGAGATTATGTAGCTCTTTATAACTCTCAATTTATGCGACTGATTCGTGATTTTCGTTGGGTTTTCTCCGCGAAAAATGTTCTTATTTTGATCTGAATTATATTTATTCATATTATTAATATTGGATACAAGTTCTGTTAGTAACAATCTTAAGTAAAATCGGACGATCGTACGAGAAATGGCAACCATAATTCAACAATTCTGGAGTAATATTTGGAGTGAACGCAAGATCGATGAATGAATGGCCTGCGCGAGGATCGGTCGCTGTGACGTCATCAAAATTCTTCGTGATTTTCACCAACTTTGCAACTTTACTGTGACTAAATCGTAGTTCAAAATTCTAAAATTATTATTGCAATCTTCAATGTCCACCTTTCTCTGTTAAATGAAACTAAAACCAACTCTCTATGGTATTTGGTTGCGGAGCTATATGCGTTTAACTTGACCACGAAAAGCGTCATAATTTTTTCTTTTCCCGACACCCCATTAGACCACTATAGAGGGACGTATGTTGACGTAAATGAAAGAAAAATGCTTTTCATCGTATGGTTTGTGTTTTATATTATTTTTTTATTTATAAATAACTATTTGTGATAAGTTAGTCAAATTTTCTGGATCCTGTTGTTTTTACTTCAGTGAGGCACCTGAGCAGCTGTCACGAAAGTGAGTGAATTGTCTTTAAAATTTCAAATCGCGTTGTTCTAATATTTTCTCGCTTTGGATGGATTTATGTCAACTACTAGATCAGAAATAAATGTTTAAATCGATCTAAAATACTGCCGGAGGCGCTGAGTGCTCACTTAGTAATAAAATTGTAAAGCAATTTAGATCTTTCTTCTAAACAAATTTTTCGAAATTGTTGTCGACTGAAACTCAGGGACTTTTTCGGTCAGAAATGTTGTCATTACATGTACGAGTATGTGGATCATGTTATGTATAATCTTATAGTGAAATAGTAAATATAACAAACATTTAAAAAAGAAAAGGTTTTATTGGCATATTATAAAGGAAAAATAGTTTTTATCAATCAAAAAGCTGAAGATCAGAACAAAAATCTCAAAAGCTTCAGGTGCAGATTGAGATATTCTAAGTAAATTGAAATTGCACTCAAATTTATAATGTACTTTAATTTTTATTAAAGAATATTCAGGGGTTTCTTTGTTTCATTTGATATTGACTGTGGCTTTATATCTTGTGCGCCTTCCGCTTTTACAACTTTTGTTATGACTGCCAGAATTTTGTTAAAAATACTTTTCCTTTCTAACACGTTGATTAAAGTGTTTTTGAATTTTTTTTTAAATATTTATTATTCTCTAGTTTTCAGTCTTTAGTATATTCATCAAAGATCATGTTGCTTTTCTTTAGTGAGCTATCTGATGACGGAAGATGTATTTTTACTCTAATAAAACACCCAAACTTTTGCCGTAAAGCCAACTCTGCCAGTTACGCCATGCTCACGCCACTGTTGCAAATCGGATGCATTTCTTGCAGCTTACATCCATATTCTAAGCATTTACATGAAATTTCATTTTGAAGAAAATTATCTTTTATTAATACTGATCGTTTCAATATCCCGAGACTAGCACCTTGGACGATTTTACCTCCGGAAAGGGGTGACAGGCAATGAGTAAGATGAGCGTATTTCCGGAGTTCTTTGTTAGGTCACACTAAGTAAATTGTAAACATCTCCCCCTCCATTTTTCACTTTTCCCCTATTCTGGTGAAATCAACACAGCCTGACGCATGCGCAAAACCGCGGTTCTTTTCGTAATCCGAGAACATACAATATTCTTTATTTCTATGAGAAAATATTGCAGTCCTCATTATTCTGAGAACGAATATTTTAATTCCTTATTTCTTAATTTAATTAATTTTTATCAAAAATATTGCTGTCAATATAAAACGATAAAATTGTGTCATTCTGATATATATACTCTAAGTAAATTGGAATATTTAAAAAAATTTACGACACTTTTCACGAATTTTCAGAGATTACCTTCTTTTGAAATAAATTGCCTCTTCATTTCTTTATAATGTTGCTGGAAATACTCCAAAAAATTAATTTCTACGTTTTATCGTACACTGTAAAAAAATCCAGTTTTTTACGGTCTTTTTATGTATATTTGACGGTTTAAAGCTGTTTTTTTTTGACAAAACGGTTTTTCACCGTTTTCCGTTCCAACCATAAACTATTTAAAACCGTCAGTTCAAATTATATTTTTCGTCCTACGGTATTGCTTTCCGTACGATAAGTTTCCCTTTTCTTAAATCATTTTTAAATTTTTTTCTACTCTTGCTCTTATTTTTCAGCAATTATTTTATGGTTTTGAACATTGTGCGATTAAAACTGCGATTCGACTTTATATTTACACGTGTTCTGGCTATAGTTGATTTTTACACTACTAGGTGGCGCCACTAGAGCTATAGAGCCTTTAAAATTCAAATAGATTATTTTTACCTTATTGTATGATGTCCTCGGTGGTCTAGTTGTTAGAGAGACTTTCCTCCAACTTTTTGAAAGCGGGTCCGATCCCAGGCTCGGATGAGTTTGAAGTTTTGTCACCATCTGCATCGAAATCGTCCAAGTAAGTTCAATTAAAAATTAGATTAATTGAACTAATTTAAAATAATAATTAAGCCTTGATTAATTAATATTCCTAATTGATAATAATTAAGCCTTGACTTGATAATTAAACCTTAAGATTTCTAATTAATTGACTTTCCAGATAATTCGAGAAACGATGAAAATCTGTAAGTTGGGAAGATGACGTCACTCACTTCAGATCACATCAGCACGTTTCAACTCAACTCAGTCGATGACGTCATTTCGGGTGCAGGAGAAAAGCATCTCAATTCCCTCCCCTTTCCGCCTACCATATTACGCTACAAACTACACGTAACTTTTACGGAGAAAACTTGATCTTGTATGGCAAAAAACCGTTGAGACTACGGATTTGCTTTGTAACGTTTACGGTTTTGCACAACCAACCCAGCTACCAGTTTAAAACCGTAAATTTTACGGGTTTTTTTTTACAGTGTACTAATAAAAGAGTGTTTGAAATTCTTTAATTTTTTTTCACTTTTTATTATATACTCTTCTTCATAATTTATGATTACAAATATTTTGAATCTGAAAATTACTATTTTTGAAATTGGCTTCTAGATGGGGCCTGTTGTATGATATCAGTTCTTACTTAAATTAAAATATTAGTTGATAATTTAGACCTCAAAAATTATTATAATTTATTGTCATTAGTTATCAAAAACCGTACAAAGATTCTAAAGACTATTAGTATATCAGAGAGTGATCAATTACAAAATTTTGTCCTTAGAAACATGTAACATTTGAATTTAAATAAAATTCAAATGTAAGCGTACTGTAAATATTTTCACTTTCCTGGAAGAATATTGGATGACCGCACGATTGCATCGTAGTATCCCAAGAAAACTCATTTGGTTATGGATTAGCCACCGTATTCTCCGTATCTTAAACCATGCGATTTTATCCTGTGAGGCAACATACAAGACGCAGTGTACCAACGAAACACTACCACGATTGAGGACCCAATGCAGATCGCCCGTAATGAATGTGAAACTAAACCAATAACGACTTTGGGGAATGACGTCATTCATTTTGTACCTCCGCCGACATTTTTGATAACGTCGTGATGTGTTCCCATAAGTATTACAAGATTTATTTATTTAACTATCATCTTCGCCGATTCATTCACTGTTACTGTACAGAGCATTTTAAAGGTCGACGGGGAAGAATTCGAAAATAGTGTTAAATCGTTTATACTTATCTATAACTTATATAACATCGTTTATATTTTCGGCTTTGTTCACTTTGTTTTCACTACATCTCGCCAATCGCAGTTAACTCGCCAACAGATATATTTCTTATGATTTAATGTAAAATTCTTTTGAGAGGATCAAAATCAAATATTTGTCGATCAGAATTTCTGAGATAATTGTTTTCGAAATCTGCAGAAATTTCAATGCACGTTATCACAAAAAAATATGAGCCCCACTTTTTAAATAAAAGACATGCTGCATTCTTTGCATATTTTTTATCCTTTTAAGTAAGTTTCGCAGTTAAATTGTCGAGTTCAAAACAGTAATTAAAAGTTTGTATTCCGCAATGTGAAAAACACAATTAAGCGATGTTGCTCCTGGTCTTTAAGAGATCATGGTCACATCAATGTCACTCCTGTAATGGTATGTAATTAAGTACTTTGAAGTGTACATTGAGTTCTTCACGCTCCTTCGCGGCATTTTGTTCTCGAGTACATTTATTGAAGAGTTTTCAGCTCTCTGCCTAACGTAACATGAAGTTTATGTATGATATGGCGTCGGCCCATTTTTATATTGTCATCAGACAGTCATTAACGCGATGAATCTCCAACCGTGAGTTAACCTTGTCTACCATGCTCTCCGAACCTGAATCCACTAAATTTCTTCTTCAGGGAATGCAGGAAGCAGTTGAGACACTTGATTAGGGTGTCACTAAAGCAATTAAATTGACTTTAAAATTTCAAATCCAGTTCTAATATTTTCGAACTTTTAGTGGATTTATATTACTAACCGTATAGATATTACTTCTTTCTTGATATTTTATCTTAGAATGTATACAATTAATGTAATTATTATTATTGTATATAATGCTCTATTTTAAATTATATTGTTTCAATGACTTTTCTGGGATTTTCTTTCTTCTTGGGGAAATTTCCAAGTAAATGCTCCAATTTAAGTTTTGTGTCCAATGTCGCGAAGATTGATTTTGGTTCCTAATTAAATCACTACGAATTAAATTTGTATTTTTAATTTAATTTTTTAATATTGTTTGTAGATTGGATACTATCTGTAAACTACACGATGCGTCTTGCGACATGCCTGTTGCAAAAGGCATTAAAGCTGCTCTAGAAAGCAGACCGTATGAAATGAAGCAACTAAATTTTTCACATATACTTTTTGTATAGTAGGTGCTAACTAAGAAAAGAATTTTTCAAAATTTAAATTACATTAATTGAAAATTAATTCAATTGTTAACATTTTTCCTCAATAA
The DNA here is from genome assembly GCA_013235015.1 of Araneus ventricosus. Lineage (NCBI taxonomy): Eukaryota > Metazoa > Arthropoda > Arachnida > Araneae > Araneidae > Araneus > Araneus ventricosus. The sequence goes on from BGPR01013034.1 coordinate 8,189, forward strand.
AACTTTTACACCACTTTAAAATTTCGAAAATTTGTTTTTCAATGATGCAAATTTTATATCTTACAGTAATAAGAATGGCTCTACACCTGCCTCTCTTGGTAAGTCTGTCGTGTGAAATGTAGTTTAGTTTGCTATTATGAAATTGTCTGATGGTCTAAAATGAGTCTCTTGCAAGAGAAGAAAGTCCGGATCCCAATTCCGCGACAAAGTATTTGACTTCGCGGAATTTGTGCTCGAGACAACATGCGTTCCAGCTTACAATTTGGAAACAGTGTTAGATCTGATGAATGTTATTATTGGTGGCAGCCTCGAGAAGAGAAGACATCTGGTTGAAGAAGCTACTCATCAATTGAGTAATTTGATTAAGAATAATAGCCTGAACGAAGCTGTGTGAGAGCTAGTTGGGTCAATATGGTTGGAATTTGCTGAACGACATTATTTAATGTGTTATTGCGGATACTTGCAATTGCCTCAGGATTATGTTAGTCATCCTGGGGTGCATCTTCGAAAATTGGTCTGTTGGTAGGGCTCTTTGAACTTTTTGAATAGTTTACTGTATGTGGTCCGCCACATAAACTTCTACCAACCAGAATCAGCACCTCCAGCTTTAAAAATAATATCAGACCCTGTCCAGAAAATAAAGACACAGATCGAAAAGGACATTCCAAGCTAAGTTGCGATTCATGAACATCTACAAATGATTCAGTTAATTTTACTTCACAGAATTATACGAATTTATATTAAAAGACATAAGACAATAATTAAAAATTGGTTTAAAAATTCAGAAAAATTAAAAAGTGCCTGTTTTATAAATATAGACATCGTTTAATTTTAAATCAAAACAATATTTATAATTATTATTTACTCTTTATAATCATAACTTTTCACTGATGGCTATTAAGTTATAGCTTCTTAGTAGTAATCTTAAGTAATTGTTCAGAGTTTTATTATTTTTACAGCTTTCAAAAAATTCCTTAGCTTGCTTTAGATTTACTGCTTAGTGTCTTTATAAGTTTGTGGAGATCTGAGTAATAAAGACATTTAAAGGAAAGGGGTTATAAAAATTTTAAGGCTATCCTCGTACAAGGAATTTCATATAAGTTTGTAGTGCACGCACTTCGAAATTTCATCCCAGAAATTGAAAACTGATGCACTCGCTGACGCATGTCGATTGACACCGACAAGACACACGCAATTCTATTTCATAAAGGACGCACCAACAAACAAGTCAAGAATATCCTCTTTTTTGAAGACAAAATGCTTTGAGACGGGAAAGTAAAGTACCTTGGTCTCTATCTTGATAGCAAACTGACCTTTCATAGCCACGCTAAATATAACGCAGAAAAATTCTTGAACAATGTGCATCAAATCCTCCCCCTCATTGGAAGGCATTTTCCATTCTTATTGAAGAACAAAGTGATCATTTACAAGCAAGTCATTCGTCTTATTTTGACATATGAATCCTAAATCTTGCCTAAACACACAGGAAAAATATCCAAATACTGCAGAACAAAATCAAAAGAATCATCACATATGTCCTGTGCTATTTCCGCAACGATGTCATGCACTAAGACGTAAAGATAGAAAGCATCGAAGATTATATTGTAAAATTTTCAAGGAAATTTTTCATCCTAATTATAGTCCATCAAAATCCAGCAATCAAAGAACAAATCCAATTCGCTCATTCCAAGAGCAAATACTCTTATCCATACTCAAAAACGAAATGGCAGGCCCCTCTTAAGTCCCCATAACATTAGCTCGATCAAACGTAACTCAGAATCTTCTTATTCCTCGGCGTCAAACTCATAACGAACTAACCTGAACTAATCAACTACTGCTAATCTTCAGCATATCCACTCACTGGCGATATCTAAATCGATGTTCAGCACAGTTTAAGGGTTTTTCTCATTAACGCTTCTTATTAACCCTTTGCACACGAGAGGTGACTCTCAGTCACCATTCTAAACGGTGCATAATTTAGACTTTTCTTGATTTCGATGGTTAAAAAGCTACATAAAAAATGGAAAAAATAGTAGAATAATTTTTCAGGAAAAATGAAATTATACAAACGTATTGTTAACTTTCCAAAGAAATAATATGAGATCTTGGAAATCAGCGAATAATTATGCATCTAATTACTTTTCCGACAGCAAAGGGTTAACTCAGAGACAGAGTAGAGGTAGATATGCACTGGACTTGACGATGAACTATCCAAGTTAAGTCACTTCTTACAGTAATAATTTTATTTAAATATATTAAAGTATATTTTTCGACAAAAATTTTATCTTTTTCTTTACTGCGTTTATACTCAGGCGCGTCGGCACGATGTTAAATACAATTTTTTTAAATATTATATTAATAATATTTAAAAACAATAATAAATATAATATTTTAATAAATAATAATTAAATACAATATTTTGTGTACGCGTTATCGTTTCAATATAATTGACCGAGGGAAGCGAGATTTCTGCTTCAACTCGACCGTTTAGTATTTGGTCTGTCTGACCACAACGTCTATCAAACATATTACTTTTTCTTCGAGTTTGCTGAGTAGACTCCTTGAGATAAAAAAATACGCATATCTATTTTTTAAAATTCCGTTTCAAGATGGCGGACGTTTTTATGATTTCAGGGTTTTGGCGAGTAGGCATCATTAGAACATTTGAATCATTTTGGTAAAGGCCAGACATTTGATTGTAATTTTTTAATACTGGTATAGGAGGCATTTAATTAGAGTTTGTTAATGCGGATAAAAGCAGAGACTTGTAAAAATAATTCGCATTTGAAAAAAGGGTTGAACGTTTAATTGTGCGATACACAATATAAGGACTTTTTTTTCTTTTGCTGTAAGGTCTACTTTTCACAGATATACTAGGTAAAAGTAAAGTTTTAAAAATAATACAAAAACAGAAAATTTGAGCCTAAATGGTAATCTACGGTCTTTCGTACTACAGGTTCGAATTTCTTTCTTTTAACCACTTAACAGTTTCTTTTTTCTGCCATTATTGTGTCCAAAAATAAGCACATTTTTATAAGCAATTTTGCATTCAAATTATTTTATAAATACAATTCAGCAGTCAAAACAGTTACAAGTATTGATTTTACTAATTTTTGATAATTTTTAATTGCAGGGGAAAAAAGGACCAAAAGATTGATTTACCTAACCTAACCTGACCTGAAAACTAGTTTACACTTGTTTTGCTATCCAACATTAACTAGACTGTTCGAGCAATTCACTAGAAACATTGCTAAGTAAAGAAAGTGAAAAAGCCAGGAAAATCAATGGATTGGCTTAGAAGACCTGTCCAAGCGGCGTTCGGGCAAAACTGTTAAGTGTGCAACATTGAAATACACCGAAGTAACAGGCATTCGAAACCAGGCACATCTATAATGAAAACAAACACATCTTTGGTATCATTCACTTGACGTTACCTTCACCTCGTCATTGATAGTTCAGAATTCTAAAATTATTCAAATATTGTATTGTCATTTTGAAAACAAATATCTGTAAAAAATTTTAGAAATCTAGTAGATCAGGAAACGAGCGAATAATTGATAACAAAATTTCATCTTTACTAACAAGAGAATATTCAAGTTAAATTAAAGCGTTCGACAAAATGGTCCTTAAACTCCCGTAATGAATGCATTTCACATTGTGATACGGACTCCCTCCTGTAGTTATTAAGATTTTGGTAAAATCTGTGTCACTCACAATAATTGTATTCTATAAGATTGTTTCTCTTTTTATATTTCCTCTTTATTGCATATCCATCTTGGTGTTTCCGATGTATTTTTTTATACTGCTGTTTAAGCAGCAATTGAGACTGAGCAGAAGTGCCTTGCACTGGACTCATGTGCGTAAACGAATCTTGATGATGAAAGCGTTAAAAAATTACTCTATCAGACGACAATTGAAATATTCATAAATTTAAAAATGTATATATTGCGCATACATACAACGAAAATATTAGAAACTCTCAAAAAGCCTGCAGCTTTGGTTTCCGCTTGCTTAATGATTATTACAGTCTGTGGAATGACAAATAAATATTCTAAACTTAAAAAAAATATATTGTATATACATATAACACTAAAATTTTATACATATAAAAATGCAGAATAACTCGTTTATGAAAGCGAAGTAAAAGTGTTAATTCATATTCTTCGTAAACTAGAGGCGTTACAGTCACTCTGAAAAATATGATTTCATTAAGTACAAAATTCCGTTAAAAGTAAATCTGTAAGGATAATGCATAAGATTAGTAAAATGAAAGAATTTAGCTAAATGTTTGCAATTCTTATGCGAAATAAATTCGAAGCGTATTATGCCTTTTTTGTAAATTTATTTTAATACAGAAATAAACTTAACTATTGTACCACTTTATAAAAAAAAAGATCTTACTTACATAAATAAGTATTTGAATCCGTAAGTAAAACTTCTGCAATTTTCTAATTTTCAGGTAACTGCTTGGGTATATACTGAGCAGAGAGAAAGGAAGTAGTAAGGGAAAGTATAGACTCCGGGTATCATAACGAATCTGTTTCTCCTTTCATATTGGTTCAGTTTCGCTTTTCTAGACAGAAAATTATAGTGTCGCAATAAAATGTTTTCAAATCTGCACAGTTTAAAGAAAGTGGGCTGAAGTTGTATGTTAGTATATTACATAGCAATCACTTGAATATTTTTAGATGACATTTATTTTTTTTATAATTACTTTTTGTTGTTCTCTACGGAAGTAAGTGTTGGAATCTACGCAAAAGTTCATAATAGTTGAATAAAACATAAAAAAGTCTAGAAAATTTCACTAATTGATAGAAATAGTCAAAAGATAAGATTTATGAAATTTCAGTAAAGTCTGTGTGATTGGTAATTTTTTATTTCTTGCATTTAAAATAGTTGTCTTATAATATATAGTATTTATTGCATAAAAACTAATCTCTCTCATGAAGATTGGAAAATGAAAGAGTTTTATTAATAAAACAAGCAGGTTATATAATCATGATCTTAAAATGAACTTATTTTAAAAGTTAAATTATCGTAAATTTTAAACAATTTAAATGAGAATTCAATTTCTGCAAAGACTCCTGATTAGAAGAATTAGAAGACCCCTCTCTTCCCAACAAAAAAATCACTCTTCGTAAGAATTATGTTTTATATTACTTGTGATTTATAAAAAAAATTGTTTGCGGAAAGTTTGCCGAATTTTCTCTATTTAGATACTGTGACTATAGAGAGCGCTTGAGGATTGTCACTAAAGGAACTTAATTGTCTTTAAATTTCAAATCAGCATTGTTCTGACACTTTCGAGCTTTTGATGCATGGATATCAACTACTAACTCAGAAATAAATGAAACTACTAACTCAGAAAAATAATAATAAAAAATTCTGGAATTACCGGGGCTGACTTTAAATTTTTTTTAATAGACTGACCAAAGAAAAATTAAGGGTACTGTTAAAGTGTGCAAATGTATTAAATTCACTTTAAATTTGTTTTTTTTAAATACTGACGTTTAAAGTATCTAATAACAGTATTAAAATATTCAGTAAAATATGGTACCATTCCTGGAATCAGATATCATGAAACAACTACAACCAAACAGAAGAAATCGTGATATAGGACTAAACAGAACAGAAATACAAAGCTTACTGAAACAAGAGTCAATTTCGTGAAGAGTAGGAAAGATTGTACATTCCGCAACTTCAACCTCCGTGGCCTTCCCTTAAGGCGTCGTGTTTATGGAAAACAATTTATGGGTTTCAGAATTCTTGACGGTTTTAAACCGACCCCCCAAAGAAAGTGCCGAGTCTCAGTCAAGTTTTTTCCCATTAGGAAATGCACAGTGTAATAATGTTTTTGTAATTTCGCTCAAAAACTGGAAGGGGGAACAAGCAACCATTTCTGACGTTTCTAGGGGCCATGATATTTCATCTAAAAAAATCGACGAAATACGTCCATTCCTTCAATTTGGGTAATTAATCTTATGGGTTTGTCAATCATTTTAAATATATAGATAATAAACTTAACGACACTTGCGTTTTCATACATATTGTGGTTCTACTAACGTAATTTAGAATGAAACTAACAAAAAGAAAAAAAAGGAAAGTTTTTATACACTATTTTTTCTTAAAAGCAAGCAAAGTACCACCTGAACAAAGCAAGTAATTTCTTTTTGAAAATAGAGTGTCTTTGAAAGTTAGGAATGTCAACAATTCTCTATTTAGTATACATTTTGTATTCTTAATTCTCTAGAAATAATATGCGAAAGCGACGCAAGTTAAAAATGCTCCAGAGGAAGACCAGTCGAATTGTACTTTAACATGGGACAAAATACATAACAGCAATTTTATTGCTTTAAGTTGTTGCGTCGGCCATACAAAACATGAGACTGTATTTTGCAGACGGAGATCGGACCGGATAAGGGGGAAGGGGGAGGGAAATTCGAAAGATCAGGGTTTTTTTTTCTCGTTTGAATGAAAGGCTATTAATCTGAGAGAAAAAAATTAAGTTTAAAATTATAGATAGTAAAATTATCTATAAAATAAATCGTCGATCGTTAAGATAACTTATTAGGCAGGAGTAAATTTACAAAACGCAAATTTTGGAAAAGTGTTTTTTATTTTTTTTTTTACAAAACAAGCTAAATTTTTGAAATTACGCGTAAAGATGCATTATATAATAGAATAATATCTGGTAAATATTTCAGAACGATAACTTCATTATTGTTTTGAAAAATTCAACTTTTTGAAAAAATAAAACATCGTCGGAAAATGCATGTAAGTACTATTTTTATCTGTCCACACTAGCGGAGAGAAAAAATTCCTACTCTAAAAGTGTCGTTCTAGAATTTCAAATGTCTTTATAATGGTCGATTTTCAGTAAAAATTTCTGAAAACTAAGTCTTATGTTTACATTTTGTCTCACTAATTATGTCTGAACAAACTCTACCGGGGAAAATGCGATAAAAAAAATTACGAAGTCCGTCCTATATTGCTGCAAAACAAGGAGTTAATAGAAATAAACTAAACTTACTATGTGCAGCGATATCAAGTTCTTTTTGCTGCTGTAGGACGCAAAGTGGATTATAAAATACATTAGGAGCATCACGTCAGCACAGATGAGGAGGTCCGTCCTAAAGCGATCCTTCGAAACTTGACAGATATGCCAAAGCTTCCCCCTCCTCCCCCTACGTGCTACATTTTTGTTAAATTTTAATCCTCCATGAAAAAAACTTTTTTTCATACTCTGATTTAGCTAATTTTAAATTCTCGTCTATATAAAAAAACAATCCTTGGTCGCCCAATTACTCGCCAACAAGACGAAGGGCATTGGCTACCTATCTATGGGCACTGACTTCTGCAATTTTTAATCACTCATGGAAGATTTAAAATTTAATTACTTTTTACTTACACATCAGATCGTACCATTCTATGTCTTAAACATTTTATTTTAATGGATATTTTCGCATCCCTCCTATCCGTGGCCCAATCTCGACATCCCCCCCTGTACGCCTCTGTGAACAAGTATCTCGTCAGCATGATTTGACTCTGTTAAGTGTCCATGCACAAACACAAAAAAATTGCGTAACTTGTTGTTTCGTGTTGTAGCATAAGACAATGTAAAATTCATACTGATCTTTATCTCAAAACCCAGTAAACCATGTTTGTATCAATAAAAGAAAGCGGGGGTGTCCTTGAGCTCTTGGGCCAGACTGAGAGGAAAAGTAAAATACACAGAAAGAAGCATTGTTTTTGTACAGCGATGTGCAGTCGGAAATGAAAAGTGCAGACATGAAAACAAGAAATGTTGTGGAAATGAGAAAAGATTTTTATTTATATAACAATCACAGTAAGTGCTGAAACGTGCCACCACCAACATCGATAAAAGCCTAGCAACATCCAGTAAGTGTTTGACGCATTCTTTCGAAGATGCCACATGTTTCATGAAAGAGCGTAAATGAAAGTCTTGTAGTAAGGACTTAAACAGAGTAATTGAGAGTCTCGTAGATTGTCTTGATATACATAAGTCAATCATTGCATCGGCACTTTCAGGGCTTATCACTGTTAATTCTCGGAAATTTCAGCATTTAATTCGATCAAACCTTTCTTAGCAAGACTTTCACCCGATGATGTAAACAAAAAGATTCCTCATACATTTTCCCTCGGCATTTCTTGTTTTTCCACATACATTTTTCATTTCTGACTCCATATTGATGCCCGAAAAATGCCTTTTTCTTGGTATTTACCCATCCTTAAAGTTTGGCCCATGGGTTTAGGAACACCCTTGTATTAATATAAAGTTAAGAAGGTATTAAAATAAAATGAAATTTTAAACATATTTTATTTAACGTTACTTGTTTCATGTTTTCAAACAGGTAATTTTGTAATCGAAATTTCACTTACTTCCTGATGGTCAAGAGGTTATTTATATCTTTAAATTTATTTTTTTTAATAATGTTTGTAGGCTGGATAGGAGAGAGAGGCAAATTAAAATATTCATTCTTATTTGTGTAAATAAAATGCAGGAAATTTGTTTAATAAGCATATTAACTAATACTAGTTTAGTAAAGTTATGAAAATATTTTTATCCGTTTTATTTAAAGCAGCTTCATATAAGAAAACTAATTGTTAATGGCTGAAGGTGAATATTTTATTCATAATATTCGTGTATTATAATGAAGTGGAATCTTTAATAAAAATAAATTAGTGTGTGTTTGTGTTATATAAATGAATCTACTAGAAATGAGTTTGTTTCTTCAGGCAGTCTGTCAATGTTGTAGCTGTTTTGTCTTCAAGATGGCTGGTCATATAAAATTCACCACAATTTCGTAGAAATTTGTCTAAAAATGTGTAAAATAATTTGTTTATAAGAACTCACCTTCCATCCGATGATCCTGTTGATGAGCTTGAATACATGCTTTTGACACTGCAGCAATTTTCTAGTTAATTTGACGAAATAAATTTTGAAACTTTTCTGTGTATCTTACAATGAGTCAGTTTCTAAATTATCTTTACACTCTTTATGCTAACAATATTTTATTTTAAAAAATTCTCTTGTTCTTTTATTTTTCTTTAAAAGGCTACAATTTTTTAAAAATTACAAATTTATGATGCATATCCCTTAGCCAACTTCAGTTCCTTTGAGAAAAAAAAGAATTATTTCGTGTTATAAGCTCTGTGGTTTGAGATAATTAAAAAATGATTGTTGATATATTTTATTATTAAATATCTTGAAACTTATTTGTTGAATAAAGTATTTCTAAGTATTTAAATTAATATTGTGTATATTCAAAAAAGTCGTACATATATAAGATTAATATTCCTTTAAAGTTTCATACCAATTTTCCTGTCAATTGCTTCATTCATTCATTCATATAAAGGCGGTCCAAGTCTTGTAGATGTAAAAATTTAAATCAATTTAACCATTTTTTTTATTTCAATGTGTAAATTATGTGTTTTGTTGATTGCATTAATTATAAATAATGAAATTTAAATAGCTTTAATATATAAAGAAAAGTAATAGCGGTCGAAGATAATTAAAAAATGATTGTTGATATATTTTAATATTAATTATCTTGAAAATTGTTTTTATTGAATAAAGTAATTTTAAGTATTTAAAATTAGCATTGTGCATAATAAAAAAAGCCGTACAGATATAAGGTTAATACTGCTTTAAATTTCCTGTCAGTTGTTTCATTCATTCATACAAAGGTAGTCAATTTCGCCATTTTTTATTTCAGGTGTTTTAATTATGTGTTTCATTGATTTTATTAATTATAAATAATGAAACTTACAGGCCTGAGATACTTAAAAATATTAATATTGTTGTATTTTATTATTGTCAATCTTGAAAGTTTGTTTATTTATTTCAGATATACTTATAATGTTTCCAAAACTCCTGGATTTTGTTCCAATTCGATAAAATGTTTAAAAAATTAAATAAAGACTTTTTTGTTAGTCACATAGAGGAGAAGGAGAAAGCACAAGTGTTTTTTATTTCTTATTTCATCCGTATGATGATAAAACATAAAGTAAAAATGAGGAACAATGATTTGAAACCCATTTTTTCCATTATGCTCAGCATTTGGGGTTTATTAGAAATGTTATTAATTTGTAATATTTTGTAACTTATTATTATGTGTACAAATTAAGATTTAAAGTAAAAACCGCATAATATTAGCGAAATAACAGAATTTAGTGAAATGTTGGATTTATTACTTTTTTGCAAAATATATTCGAGACATATGATTTATTAGACATCATAACATATTGTCTCTTCAGTTAATTTATATCCATTTAAAAATATACTTTTCATTTGCACCACTTTTTTAAGTAGACAATAGATATATATAAATATATTTTGAGAAAAATTTAGATATATATAAATATGTTTTTGAAAGTAATTTAATTCCTTAAATAAGAGAGAGAGAGAGAGAGAGAGAGTGCTTGGGGTTTTATCGCCGAGCACAGTGAAAACTAATGAAAGGAGCTATGGGAAATGTATGGTCTGGAGTCTCGTAACCAATCCCTTTTTCTTCGGTTAGTGATCCATTTCCGCTTCTTAGGGAGACAAAAATCATAGTATCGCAACCAAAAAGCCTTCAAATTTATACAGTCTAACCCCTGAATTATGCACAGGACAGAAAAAAATCAGTGAGTGGTTAAATGCTCTATATTATATACAGTAGCTCCAAAAAGTGTTTGTACACTTACGATTTTCAATGAAATAGGGCTCTTTCCATCAATTAAAATTAATGTTTCAGAATAGGTATTTAATAATAAGATCTATATTCTATTCTTAACAAATCTACATGAAATATTTCAAAAACATAGTAAAAATTTATGTTTAAGAAATAAATAATCAAAAAGTAACAAAAACGTTATCTCACAAAAGTCTTCGTACACTGAAATATTTCCGGATAAATCGATAATTTAAATTATCGTCTGTCACTTTATTTTTATTTTTGCTTTGTGGTGGCTTTTAAAAAATCGTTTGGTTTTAAATTTTGCTTGCTTACACAGTAATATTCTATTTATTATTTAAAAATGGCTCGTAGTCATAAAGAAACAACAATCAGCATTCGAAAATTGATTATTTTTCATCGTAGCAGCGGTAAATCAGTTCAGAAAATCGCTAAATTAATTAATTGATCCCATTCTATAGTGTAGTATATGCTAAAACGGTTTAAAGAAGAAAATTGGATTGAAAACAAGGTAAGAAAAGGTCGACTGTCAAAGTTAACAAAACGGGATCCAAGATTTATAATTAGAAAATTTGTGAAAAATCCACGTTTCAGTGCTTTAAAAGTTTCTGCAGAATTTAATGGAAAATTTTCTACTTCAATTTCACCTGAAACTGTTCGATGAGTTCTCAGAGCAGCTGGATTAAATGGGCTTTCTGTCAGTAAAAAATTATTTGTTAGTGCAAAAAACAGAAAGCTTAGTCTTTCCTTCGCAAAATCAATGTTAAATATACCCGAAACGTATTGGAATAATTATTTGCAGATGAAAGCAAATTTAACATTTTTGGTTCGATGGACGTATAATGGTATGGAGAAGAAAAAATCAGGAACTTAATCCCAAGAACTTCGTTGGAACAGTTACGTATGGCGTTGGAGGTGTCTTTGTGTGAGGGTTCAAGTCAGCATCAGGACTGGGTAATTTGGTATTTATTGATGGCATAATGAATCATGCTCTTTATTTAAATATTTTAAGAGGCAATTTAAAATTATCAGCCCAAAATTTGGGTATTGGAAACAACTTTGTTTTTTTATCAAGATAACGATCCTAAGCACACGGCTGTCAACGTTCACCTCTGGAGTCTCTATAATTGTTCACAAAATTTGAAAACACTACCTCAATCGCCATACATAAACCCAATAGAACATATTTAGAGAGAACTGGAGGTTAGAGTATGAAAACACGACATTAAAACGAAAAGCGAACTAAAAACAGTAATGATGGAAGAACTAGTGAAATCTATTCCCAAACTTTTAAAAGCTGCTGTGGATGCTAAAGGAAATCCTCCTAAATATAAATTTAACGAAAAATTAGAATATTTACTAATTTGTAGAGATTTTTTTAAGGTGTACGAAGACTTTTGTGAGATAAAATTTTTGTTACTTTTTGGTCATTTATTTCTTAAAAATAAAGTTTCACTGTGTTTTTAAAATATATCATGTAGTTTTGTTAAAAATAGATTATAGATCTTATTATTAAATACCTATTCTGAAATATTAATTTTATTTAATGTATAGAGCCCTATTTCATTGAAAATCGTAAGTGTACGAACACTTTTGGGAGCCACTGTATAAGTAACATAAATATGAAATATCATAATTTTTTGTCAATTAGAAAACAAATTAAAAAATGTTGTAATAATTAGGCACCAGGTTTCAATTAAGTAAAAAGAAAAATTTTTAATTGAAGTTCAATTTACAATTTTTTTGAATTAAATGATTTGAAACAATTTCTTTGAGCATGAAAACATAAATATGCTTCACATTTCTCCCAAAAAGATGAAGTTTTGAAAGTACAACCTTTCAATTTGCATCTTTATTGCTTTGAACTTCTTTCAATCATATGGTTTATCCCATCAAATCTCACGTCATTGCAAGGTCTGACAGATATAACTTTTTCTTTGGAGGTGGTACAGCAGGATTATTGTCTAATGGACGTCCGGGTTTGTAAGGGCTGCTGACTGTTTTGTAAATGAGAGAGCTTCTGCTATTTGAAATGTGAAGTCCTATAAATTTGTTTAGTTTCACTGAGGAATCCCAGAACAATTTGCATCTCTTTTGTACCAAGACCAAGAATTTATTATAGCCATATTGAAATAAAGAAAGATGATTCAGAGAGTTCATTATTTGCTGTAGATAGCCGTTTGTTACAATGAAATTAATAAGTCATGCTTATTAATGTCATTGTACCCTCCCCCATACTTTTATTGTAAAACTTTACAATTTCAGGTCTGGAAACTTCAACAAAAGCGACAGATTTTTTGCTCCATCTTTTAACTACGTCCGCAAGATTGCCGTACCATTTCACTACAGCGGTTTTGCCAGCTTCTGTAACACATTTATCTGAACTACTTCGTCCCTCCGTTTTCAATTTTCCATCAATTTTAATGGTTAATAAATGAATAATAACTGTAAAATATGCAAAATTTACAACCAACACAATGTTTTTCTTAGAAAAAATATCGTTAACTGTAAAACAAAATAAAAGTATAGACACCTGATTTTCTAATAATAGAACAAGTATAAAAATTCATGTTGTTTGCTCGAAGCCTGATGTCTTATTAGTAGAACAAATGTTCGATTCTCATTTGTAGTGCAATTTCTCATTATTTTTATGTTGCAAGAACTGAATTAGGTAGAAACAGTATGATTTATACTATGTAATTTTTCAAAAAGCAGAAGATTAAATATAATAATGTTTCCGAGGACTCAAAAAACATGCACTGGCGTTTTGAATACACACGGTCAGAAGCCTCCATTATTTTCTCTGTTACGACTATGCTGCCAATTATAAAGCACAAATAAAAGCATCTTACTATTCTTGAATGCATAATTAGTAGGACCTAGGGTTTTGAAGTTAACATTCTTAAAAAGGTGGAATCTAGAGTAATATAAAGATGTGTCCTAATACTAGTACGACAGGGCCGAAGAGGCTAAATTAAGTGAACTTAACTTGTATGCCAGGAAATCTCATAAGAATCCGTTCAATATTTGCAGACTTCTATAATCTTAAAAAAATTCATTTTGTAGTTCTCTTGGAAGAGATCTGTTATAATATTCGCAAAAGTTAATAATAATTGAATAAAACCTTTAAAAAATATAGAAAATATTCTATTTGCTTAGTTTAAAGGAAGTGGGCTTAAGTTGCATCCCAGAATATGTCATAAAAATCAGTTGAAGATTTTTAGTTTTTTTGTTATTATTTGTAATATTCCTTTTTATTGTTCTTTCTGGAGATGAATGTGTTATTTTAAGCAAAAGTTAATAATAGTTGAATAAAACATTAAAATTGAATCTAAAAAATTTTACTAATTGAAGGAAATAGTCTAAAAATAAGATGCTTGGAATTTTAGTAAAGTCTGAGAGATACTTTCTTATTTTAGATATTTGCCTAAGAATATATGCTAAGGGTAATAAATACAAATGCCTCACAAGACGGTTGAAAAATGAAAGAATTTTATCCATATAATATAAATTTTATATAAATATCATTAAATTTTAAAATGAACTTATTTTTGAAATTCAAATTGTCAAAGTTTAGAAAGATTTTATACGAGAATTCAATCTCTTAAAAGAGTCTTAATAGAAATACCCCCTCACCCCTAAAAAAACACTCCTCGTAAAAATTATTTTTTATTTTATTTGTTATTTATAAAAACATGTTTTCGGAAATTTTTTCAAATTTTATATATCCTGTTGCTGTAAATGCATAGTTTACTTTTTAACTTGACATGGTCCATTCTCCTGTTACCTGCACAGATTCAAAAAACTAAACTCACCACTTTGCCCTTGTGGTCGACCTGGTGACGCGGATCACTACGTTTTTCATTGCCCGCTGACTAAGGAGCATCATCTTAAAGAACCCGCACTGAATAATCGGGTAGAGTGGTTCAAAAATTTATTGAAAAATAGGGAGTGCAATTTGAGACTTGAAAAGATCTTCAGATTGCTCATCCCTTGGGGTTTTTTGTAAACTCTTTTTTTAATGTAGTTCATTTCTTTTGTTTTACGTTTCTCCTCCGTCATGTGGAAGGCCTTACACCCTCCTGAGTGGGCTGGGCCGGAGCGGGTTGTAAATAAAAATAAATAAATAAATCTATATTTTAAAGAATTATATAAAATTGCATCTTGAAGGAAATTACCTTCTCATAATATTCTTGATTTCTACGAATTAAATATTTTAGTTTGCATTAGTAACATTCTTATTGTTAAGGTGATATTTTAACTCTTATCTTCTTACAAGGGATGCTCGGTAAGTTCGTGCAAGGAGTTTGCACCACTGGATCGTATCCAGATTATTTTTAATTTCTGGTAACTGTTGAAGGGTTTCACAAAAATGTTCACTCAAATATATCCGTTAGGCTGTGTTTGGTACTTGTTTGAATCGATTAAGTATCGTTATTTATGAAAGATGATTGAGAAAGAGTTTCTTATAATGAAGAAATATTCTTTTCTGTCAGGAAAAATTGCTCCTAAAACCAAAGTTAAGCTTAATAACCATTATTGTGACTTTCAGCCTTATATTAAAACAAATTTTTAGTGACTTGGTGACATTCGAAGTGCTTGTGTAGATCAGAGTTTTATCCAATGGCCTGATTGGGCTATAAATCTGCGTCGCCGTTGATCCAAAGGCGCCTAAAAATTTATTAACCCGATTTTATTTTAAATTTGAACCAAAATAATTAATTTAATTGTAATTTTAAATGTAGTTTAACTTCTCTACAGCGGCCACTCACCGTTCTAAGGAAAATTGGTCGCCCAGAAAAGTGAGAATTCTAAAAGGGTTTCATGTTTTGAAGTACAAAATACGTTTATAAACAAACCCTAATTCATTATTTCTGATAAAACCGAATTATTTGAATCTTAAGAATCATCTAAAGAAAAAGTATTTTATTCAATTTTTTGCTGAAAAAAAGATACATTTTGCATTTGCTTGGATTTTCTAGCCCTTTCAGAGATAACTTATTTCAAATGTTTTAAAGGGATAAAGTAATCCACTCATCTCATGCGTAGATATTGTTCAATATTTAATAATATAATCCATTTTTCTAGAGAGGGTTAATTTAAAAGTTTCATTCGCTGATGGTCGACCCGTGTTATCTATGTCTTTGACAGAGTCCGAATCAGCACCTCAAAGGCATAAATAGAATTTTAAATTTCCGCCTCCGGTAGAAACCGAAGCTCACTTTTCTCTTCACATTGAGACAGGAATGATTCATTTCGATCACATTATTTGAGTTTCTTTTGAGTGTGTAAATATTTTGTTCTCTCTTTCCTCCTTTTTATTTTAGTAAAAATTTCATATATAGAGAAAAGACGAAGGAAATGTACTTCTTTGAAATTAAACGTGCTAATAACCCGGCCACTCAGAGGGGCTCCAGTGGACATTTCGAAGAATTATTTTAACCTTATGACTATTGACTAAAAATTCCACGCCGAACAAAAGTGGCCGTTGAAAGGGATGAGCGCTGCACAGGGATGACCGTTTTAAGAGAGGTTCTACCTGATGTTTAAAGTAAAAATACTTTTAGGGCTTGTAACTAGACAGACTTCAATTTTGAAATGCTGCATTAACATGTATATATTTTCAAAAATATTCATACAGAGATAATTAGCGCGAAAATACGAAATTATATGCGTAAAAGAAGTTACCTACATTATTGAAGCTGGGGAGCAAAATATTATTTTGAAAAGGTGCCGATTGGTAAAATTTAAGGCGTTAGTCAGAGATTAGGTGACTTTTGTTTGCTCCTCAATTATTTTATTATGTAAGCACTTTCGTTGGGTCATAGGCTTTCAAATTCCTCGTTACTGTTCGGGTAAGCAGCCGAATTACTGTTAGCCATTGCGCTCGCATTTGTCAAGACAGCCCTGGTGTTGATAATCGTCGAAGACTCCCTCATGAGGTTACTACTCAATGAATCATTGAAAAATAGCGGGACTGGTCTTCCATAGACATTCTCGTATACTCCCTATTAAGGGTGCCATTTCCTTGCGGGCCTTCGACAATGCTCGGAACGCCAAGAATACAAATATTCTTATTGCCTTCGGTGAGCGCGGAAAGGCTAAAAGGCGACAATATATACGTCAAGCAGGCACCAATACACAATACGCCGCGTTTTGTGTATTACAGTATGATGATGAGAGCCCAGTAAATATTCCAACGGCTGTTTTTTCGATCCACTGAAACAAAAATTAGATTCACGTCTACAATTAGTGTCAGAAGATCACATACCAAATTTCATTTATCTTAGTCATTGTGTTTTTGAGTTTTCTTGTTCACATGCAATCGAATATTCATGCAGTCAACGCTTTGAATGAATTGATCCAAAATTTTATACGGTTTTACAATTATAATGATAAAATGTTTACCGAATTTTATCCATATAGCTATTTTAGTTTTTGAGTGTCGTGATCACATGAACACGAATAGACAGATTTTTCATGGATGGATTTTATCAAAAATCTGACAGATATCTTCAAATTAGGTGTCAAGAACACATACCAAATTTCATCCGTCTAGCTCAAACAATTTTTGAGTTACTGTGTACACAGATAGACTGAGCGTCAGTCAAACCAACATCATTAGAAAATTGTGTTTTTCGGACTCGGGCAGGTCAAAATCATGGAGATTCATCAGAATCTGCTGAACGAATTTCCTGACGTTTACAACACTTTCTTTTTGTATACTTCGTATACGAGAAAGTAGAAAATCTATGATGTAGGGAGTGATGATAGAAGTGTGAGGGCGCACGAAATTGCTAAGATTATGGGGATCTCCTGTGACCGTGTACATAATTGTATGACACATGAAAATACTCTCCGCAAGCTGTCTGCCGCGATTGCTTATTCTGTATCAAAGTGATGTGAAATGTTTGAGCAGGATACAGAGAATTTTTCTGCTGTTATGTAACAGCGGATGAAATTTAGATTCATCAATCGCAATCAGCCTGAGACAAAAGAACATTCAGAAGAATGTGTTGCATGAGGACTTTCTCCCCCTGCCCCCGCAAAAACCTTTCATTAGTTGGAAGTGTTGAGTTTTCGCAGAAAAGAGAGAAAGAGGTTGTCGTTGTGGATATATTGTATCGCCTATGTATAATCTTATAATGAAATAATCAAACTAAAATCAATAGCATTTAAAATCAAATAGTTACAAACAAAAATCAAGAGACAATAACTGTTACAGAAACTACACAAGAGCACAGAAGCACACAAGAGATAACAAAAACTTTACAATGGACAAGATAACAATTTAAAAGAAAGCACAACAATTCCTAAAACCGTCGAAAACTCGAGAACACTTAACCGAGTATTAGAATGACACCAAGTTGAAGAAGATAGTAATAATAAAAATTTCCAGAAACCGGAACACTCCAATAAAGTCCAAAACTCAGTACTGATTAAGCCTATTGCACATGTCCCAACACAATCTGAAGATCTTCTCAAGTCTCAAAATGCACTCCCTATTTTAACCACTCGACCCGATGATTCAGTGTGGGTTCTTTAAGATGATGCTCCTTAGTCAGCGAGCAATGAAAAA
Source organism: Araneus ventricosus (assembly GCA_013235015.1). NCBI lineage: Eukaryota > Metazoa > Arthropoda > Arachnida > Araneae > Araneidae > Araneus > Araneus ventricosus. The sequence goes on from BGPR01013034.1 coordinate 26,468, forward strand.
CGTATTTGATATGAATAGGAATGATTTATGGGAATTCACCTCGAAACTGAACATAACTGTGGAAAACGCTACTTTTCTGTGAGAGACGCACCAGTAGTTACCAAGCTGGTGGCAGCAAAATATTGGGGACAATTATTGCCAATATACTAGTGTTCGTGGTACCGTAAAAGCGTTAAGGCTAGTGCCGCGCTAACGGAAATATTCCACGAAAAGGAAGAAATTTTCGGCATCACTCACTTAGCTTTCCCTTCACCTTGCCTTTGATGGTTCAGAATTTTAAAATTATTCAAATATTTCATTTTCTATGCAGACAAATGTCTGTGCAAAATTTCGTTACTGTAGAACATCAAGAAGTCAGTGACAATTCGATTACAAAATTCCATTTTTAGAAACATGACACATTTCAAGTTACGCAAAAGCATTTAAAAATTACTCAGCTTTCTTTCAAAAACCTTACATCCTTGGTTTACGCTTACTTAACGATTATTGTGCAAAATTAGTTTCGAAGATTGTTGATTATTCTTCTAGTTTCCAGTGTGTCAGATGATAAATGAAACATTCATAAATTAAATGTATATACAGGGCGATTCAGAAAAACGCAGCCAAACTTTAAGGTTAGGTCAGGCATATGATAAGCATCCAGAATGGCATAGGAACATGAGTGCGCAAACGCCATCTGGAGGCAACAGATGGCATTAAACTTAAAACAGCGCTGGATAAAATGTCGCTAACTTTCTGAATCTTGACGGAATTAAACTGGAATTTTTATATGAGTTGCGCTATATATATAGTTCTGAAGTTTTGAAAGAAAAATTACACTTACTGTCGCGCATGAGCAGTAAAAATTATCTACTTCAAATTCTAATATCTACTTTACTATTCAACGTATCTACAGGAAATTTTGAAACAATGTTTTACTAATATATTACCACGTACTCTGTAAGTGTCATAAAATTCCGAGTAAAACTCTACAAGTTATAAACAAAAAACATGCGGAAAAATTTGGGAATTTAAAAAAAAAGCCTTTACATCTTCCCGAATTTTCGTGATATTTTTATGAAAATGCATGTAAATTGTATAATGCCATAATGTAAATATTGCGCACATCACACGAAAGAATTGATGAAAGTTCGAAACCCTTTTCAGCTTTCTGTAAAACTGGGTGAGCAAAAATCCCTCCTCGACTTCTTCAATGTCTGGTCGGTCCCTTGAATACCGTCGTTACCGAATCTTTGATGTAAATTGTGAGTTAAAACTATTCTTTATATGGCAAAAGTTGGAGGAAAAGTCATGCTGCCTTCCGATTGATATTCGGAAAAAATAAGAAATTTGCTTCAGTGTGCCTCACCTAACCTTAACGTTTGGTCAGGCACAAGCGTGTGCATCCAGCTGCTTCACAGAAACCGATAATGCACATCTTCCAATGCGATTCTGGATGCTTATTGTATGCCTGACCTAACCTTAAAGTTCGGACTCGTTTTTTTTTTTATCACCCCATTTATTTTCCCGCGCCCCCCGGGGGGGGGGGGGGGGCCCCCCCCCGGAGGTCATAAAAATTTTGTATCGTAGTGACGAATGTCAAACCTCATGGCTTATGTAAACCAAATCACTTTAACTTTACAGACTTTTCTCACCTTACAATAAGAATCATAAAGATCACTATAATACTTTCGATAATTTAATACAAAAAAATAGAATGAAATAACTAGCCAAAAAATGCTTTCGAACGCGTCAACGCTACAAGTACAAGTGGAATGACTAGAAAAGTATGAAAATTTTCGAACCTGTCAAGCCAGAAAGCAATGTTGTCACCATTTTATTATTTTTTTTAAAAAATGAAAATTAAGAACAAACAGTTGTAGTGATTTTAAATAAAATCAAGAATTTTGGTTTAGCTCTGGGGGGCTGCAGCCCGATAGCCCCCCTGAATCCGCCTCTGATATATTGTATATACATATAAACAAATATGCAGGGCCTATCCTAATCTATGGATACATTTTTAGGGGGAGGAAGTAGAAAATAACGGAAGAAGATTCCATATAGCAGAGAGAGGTTACAAGTGTCATGTGGAACTTCACATTGTTCTCGTTAAGTGAGGGAAAGAACACTGAACAATACAGTGGTGAAAAAAAACATCATTGGCATTCAGTTACAGGAAATGCTAGAAATCCCGACCATTTGCTACAATACTTGCCTATCAACGCCGTGGCATGGCCAACTGGATATTCTTGAATATGTCAGGCATTTGCCGGGTGTTTCCGGCAGCAACTGATAGTGTGATAGAAAGCCAATCGCATTGGAAACAAGAATCTCAAAACCATGCTTTTCACTGCATCTCAGCCAAAGGAATCGATTGCTGAAAAATTCGATGCCCGTGGTGGCAAAGATATGCAAGATAGACGCATATCTGCAAGTTCATAGGTGTACTGATTCATATTACAATTGCAGAGTCTCTTTATTGAATGACGACCGGCTTCTCTTGTCAGTGAGCTTTGCTTTTGTACGAAAGTTGTGAATACACAGCTCCTTCTACATCATGAGTTCGTTTGCGCCCATAATTTTCTATTTGAAATCGTCTTCTTTTATTATTCCCTACCTCCCACGAAATTCCAATGATTACTTTTGATACACCCTGTTTATAAATCTTAGAAATGTAGAGTAATTCGCTTACTTTAGGGAAGAAAAGTGTTAATTCTTATTTTTTTGTCAATTGGATACGAAGCAGTCATTAAAAAAACAGGATTTTAAGTGCGAATTGGGATTCAAAATAAAGTTGTATGAATGCCGCACTATATTAGTAAAATGACAGCATTTAAAGAAAATCTTGGATTCTATTATTATTCGAAACTTACAATATAAGAATTTCAACATAAAAAATGTCTCAGTTGTACCACTTTTTTAAAAAGAAATAAATATTATATATATATATATGTGTGTACTCGGGTGCTTAGACAGATAAAATTAAAGCCATTTTCTTTTTAAGCAAGTGTTTGGTTTTAAACTGAGCACGGTGGTAGCGAAGATCAATTGTATATCTTTTGTGTCATAACAAATCCGTTTACCTTCGGTCGCACAGTGGTCCAGTTTTGCTGTCTAGCGAGACAAAAATCATAGTATCGCAAGAATACAGTAAAACCTTGAAATTTGCGCACTTGAAAGATAGTAGGCTTCATTTGTATACCATGAAGTCTCATAAAAATCAGTTGAATATTTTTTGATTTCTATTTTTTCTTGAAATACCTTTCTATTGTTCTGTATGGAGGAAACTGTTGTAGTCTACCCAAAACTTAATAATAGTTAAATACTATATAAAAAATCTTGAAAGTGTTTTCAATTGAAAGAAATAGTTTAAAAATAAGATTTGTAGAATTTTAGTAAAGACTGATAGAGAGGTAATTTTTTTATTTCAAATATATGACTAATATTATATTAATATATGCTTTGGAGAATAAATACAAATTTCACTCTAGACTGTTTAAAAATGAAAAAATTTCATCAATATGATATAAATGTTATATAAATATTAGTAAATTTTAAAATGAACTTATTTTTAAGACTTATGTTATAAGAATCTAATTACTTTAAAGACTCTTCGTTGCAGTACTCTTTGTAAAAAAAGAAAGAAATCGCATTTCTTCTTATGCATCACGTTTTATATTACTTTTTATTTATATAAAACTATTTGTGGTAAATTTTTCAGATTTTCTTGATCCTGTTGCTTTTACTGTAGAGAGGCGCCTAAGGTGTCACGAAAGAAACTTAATTGTGTTTAAAATTTCAAATCTCATTGTTCTAATATTTTCACTCTTCTGGTAGCTTTATATCAACTACTAAATCAGAAATAAATGTTTTAAATGATTTAAAATACTATTGAAGCTACTGGGTGTCACAATAAAAGGATTTTAATAAATAACTTTTTAAACAAATTTTTTGAATTTGTTTTCGACTGAAATTCAATTAAATCACACCTAGGACAGATCAAATTATTTTAGTCTTCCAAAACGTTTCTTTGGACTCCGAAATGTAATTTTTCACCGTTGAAATAAGCAGTGACAATTCGTGACGGACATAGCTGATAAAAAAATTAAATAATAAAAAAATGCGGAACTTCCAGGACTTATTTTAGTAAATTTTTTAATGGATTGACCATAGAAAAATATAGGGTGTTATTAAAGTATGTAACGTTTCAAATTCCCTTTAAATTTGAAAATTTAAAGAAAAGCACTGAAGCTAAATATATCGAATAAAAATATGAAAAAAACTAAAATATTCAGTAAAAAATTATATCATTTACCTCGCCTGGAATCAAATAACAAATACAACTAGCCAGAAAAAGAGTGATATAACACTTAAACGAACGAAAACATAAAAATTATTGAGACGAGACTCAAGTGCACGAAAAACATTTTGCAAATTTAACCTCCGTTCACCCGCGCGGGCGAAGAAATAAGCGGTATTGTGCAAAATAATTTATGGATTTCATATTTCCTGAACTGGTTTAAACCGACCTCAAAAGGAAATAAACTCGTTTGCCTATATTTGTCACGCTACAAACCTAAACTGGACCACTGTGCGTCCGAATGGGGCACACAGAATTTGGATTTGTGTGTTGTTTTGAATACTTCTTGACAGAGAGGTTTTCATAACACTTATGTGGATGTGTATTATTTTGTATCGCCTATGTATAATCCTATACTGAAATAAAAAATTAACAAACTTTTTATAAAGAATCGCTTTTATTAGAGTATTAAAAACGAAAAATATTTTTTAATCAAAAATCCGAAGATGAAAAGAAAATTCGAATGTTCTTGAGGTTCAGATTGAGATACTCTTAATAAATTGTAATTGCACTCACATTTATAATGTACCTTTTTAACCGCCATTTGCGGCTAGCTCTCAGGAAGTGAAATCGACGGTTAAAATAAAGTTGGGCCATGGTTGAATTAAATTAAATTTATTGTTCTCACATCTTCCACATAGAATGATTCTGGATTAACTAAGATTGCATTACATTAAATTACAATATTCAACTCTCCATGCATGTCGAGTATTGTCCGTCCCTGTGAGAGGGAAGGCGAACGTCCTCGCATGAACAGTCAAGACACTCTCTGTCGTTCTTCTCCTGAAAGCGAAAGGTCCTTGCAGTGAAATCCAACGGCAGGAGGGCGAGACAAAATGTGATTGTCAAACTTTACTTTTTATATATTGAATGCTTTTTTTCCTTTTGATTTGCACTATGAATTTATATCTTCTCCAATTTCAGTTCTGCCTCTCAAGCTTTTAAAGTTTTTGTTTTGACCTCCAGATTTTTGTTAAAAACTTATTTTTCCTTTATAATACATCGATAAAAGTGTTAAGTAAATATATTTTTTATTTATTAATTTCCAGGTCTTAGTATTTAGTCTTTAATTATCTAACAAACTTCGTGCCGCTTTTCTTCTTTATGCTATCCAGAAGTTTATTTGTGACTCTTAAAAGCACACAAACGCGCGCGTTTACCGGAAAGCGAACTCTGCCAACTACGTCATGCCGAAGCCACCATAATAAATCGGGCTCCTTTCTTGCAACTTACATCCATTTTCTAAGCAGTTAAATAAAATTACATATTGAAGAAAATTAACTTTTATTAATATCTTGATCTCTATGAGAAAATATTTCACTCTCCATTAGAAATATTCTTATTCTGAGAATAAATGTTTTAATTCTTAATTTCTCTTACCTTAATTAATTTGTACACTATTTAAGGTAAGAAACCCGCTTACTTATCCGGAGACTTCTCATTCATTTACGAGGAGAGGAAACTGCAGTAGATAACCAAGAAAGAGCTTTCCCCCGCCTGCCTAAGAATCCGAGGTCATCTGAACGATACTTGCAAAGACATCAACACGGGAACTGAGGGAGGAATCCTAATGTCCATCACTGCCCTCGGCGGAACTCCTCCCAAAGGAGGTTTGTCCTGTCATCGGAGTGGGTTCAACTGAACCTCACACCATTATTGAACTCACTAGGGAAGCGAGAACCCGCTGATTCATCAGGCTGGTTCTCAAAAACGTACTCGAGGTGCCCCCGACGGTGTTTTGCCAGTGGATAAGAACGTCCACAAATTTTTGCAACGAGAAATGAGGGATAATAGTACACGGAAAGGGAAACAGTATTTACTAGAGAACACGAAGTCTCGATTCATTCGTACTGCTGAAAAAGAAAACGCTTTTATAATGATCCTCTGTTGGAGAAGGGGAGGGGAATAGCCCGAACTGATAGATGTTTGACATCCTTGTAGAAGATTTGGCTTAACCTTAACATTTTCTCGAATGCCTGGTGGGAACGCTCTTCAATTTTTTTCTCGAGTACATTTATAGCAATTAATTATTATTATTACTAGCCGCTCTCTCCGCCCTCCAGCTGGGTTCTCGGGCAGCACCCACTTTGTTCAGCACTACCCCTGCCACCTCGCTGCTTCGAGGCTCTCAGTCACTACTCTTTTCAGTTTTAAATACTGTATGAAGGTCAGTGGATCAGACCGTAAAACCTTGGTGAATTTCATATTCTTTGTAGACAACGGATTCCTTTAAAATCGTAAAATCTTTCAATAAACCTCATCTAGTTGTAATGTTTTGTATAACTTTCTCACGAATTTCGGCATAAAAGTTTTCAGATCCATAAATACAGAAGGTCAGTTTCCATCACCTACAATAGGTGTTTTACAATATTTTTGTCACGCCAGTGTGATGGAACTCTTGGGATCTATATATTTAAAATAATATGGTAAAACACTCAGACAGTTCGCCAGCCCCAGCCATCAGACCGATTTCGACATTTTTTTTTCATTTGATAAGTTATTACATCTATATATGCCATCAATGGTTGTCTGTCCCCCTCCCCACCCTCCATTTTCGAACGAAATCGAAAAGACTCTTTTCTACTGTACATTCTCTTCTCCTCTGTTCATTGTCTATGGGTAAACCTTCTAGAAATTTCCCAGCCCCAACCACCTAACCGATTTCGTCAATTTTTATATGAAAGCTTATGACGTCTAGATATATCAGCAACGGTCTCCTGCCCCCACCACCCCAATTTTCGAACGAAATTGAAAAAGGTCTTTCCCAGTGTACATTCTCTATGGGAGATAAACCTTTGGAATGTTCGCCAACAACAACTCCCCGACGGATTTCAAAATATTTTAGTTCATATGAAAGATTGTGGCGTCTAGATGTGTCATCAAAGGTCGTCTGCCCCCCCACCAATCTCCAATTTCGAGCGAAATCGAAAAAACATATAGATAATGTATGGTGGAGAAGTATTTTCTCTATTTCGTTCAAAAACGGGGGGAACAGGCGGCCCATAATGACATATCTAGATGTCATAATCTTTTAGTTAAAAAAATTGGCGAAATCCGTCTGGTGGTTGTTGCTGGCGAACTTTCCAAAGTTTTTCCCCATAGATAATGTATAGTGGGAAAGAGTTTTTTCGATTTCGTTCAAAAATCCGGGGTGGTTATGGACAGGCGACCCTTCATGGCATATCTAGACGTCAAACGTTTTCATATGAAACAAAAATTGTCAAAATCGGCCTTGTGGTTGGGCTGGCGGAGTCGGTTAAGAATGTTTTTACCAAATTATTTAAAATACAGGGTGAGTATAATTAAAGTTGAACATTCAGAAGGCTGTGAAAAAGAACCACTGGCCAGAATGACCTGATATTTCATCTGAGTATACGTGAAGCAATTCCGGACACTAAAGGGTTTAATAAGCAGCTCTGGTCCGATGACTGCATTCGGTCTTAAGAAGATGACTGATAAATTCGAAGAGTCGGGTTCATTTGACGTGAAATGTGGCAGAGGGAGGAAAGCAATTGCTTCGACGTCAGTGGAGGATCGTCAAGCAGTGGTTTGGGAACGTGCAGTGCACGGGGAATTTCCCGAACTTTAGACATACCTGTCAGCATGGTTCGTAAAATTTTACAAAACATCCTGCAATGCTATCTATTCAAAATTACGCATGTTCAGGAGTTGGTTCCTGCTAATCTGCCAAAACGAGAAGCTTTCGCCCTGCTATATATATATATAATATTATTAATTGTTATATATATATATATATATATATATATATATTATCAAGAAGCAAATCCTATACTAAAAGGTCATTATTTGAACAATACAACCAAATTTAAAACAAAATCTAAAGAATTGAAAATACTATAGATACCATGAACAAAATATTAAGTTTAAACATTTATATCTCAACAAGTAAAAACACTCTGTTGTTATGTATATATATATATATATATGTACACGAGATATTGTCTCGTCCCCAACTTCATGACTCTTTCTTCTACCGTTAAGCTGATTTCCTACCATTAGGTCTAAACTGCGCTAAATCCAATACCAAATTTTATGAATTATCACTTGAGAAAATTCAAGGTTGGCGGCAGTACTGAGCTCTTAAGCCTAAAGAAAATTTGTATAAAATCTTGCCTTTCATGCAATATACAAAAATTTAAAATCGTTTTCATGCCTCATAATTTTAAAATGGCATGAAAGCATGAGATTAAATGTTTGCTAAAATCATTTCAGTCTACCACACACGCACACAAAAACCTGTAATCAAATATCTGTTGTCATGTTTAAAAAAATATTCTTTTAAAGCAGGTGCGGTAAAATATTTCAGCAATGTAAGGAATAATAAAGTGAAAATTCTGTTTTGGAGTTAATTTTCCAAGTAAGCTATTTATACCATCACAACCGTAACAATTGCAAAAGCGCGTGAATAAAATATTTTCTGAAATCATGACATTGGTTTGAATTTTATTTACAAAAATAAAAACAGTGCTGAAAATTATGTTTGAAAACATTTTGAAAAATTAATTAAAATGGAAAAAATGTCGCATGGAAATGAGATCGGTGTCATTGAAAGGCTAAATTGTTTTTTTTATTTTCAAGATGATGTAAAAATTGTTTTGGGGCGATAATGGGATTTCAAGTTATTGCGCAAAAACTTAAAAATGTATGGTAGTTTTTAATTAATTTAAATTCTAGTTAAAATTTAAAAAAATCCTTTCTTAATAAGCACCTACTAACCATGAATCAACCGCTCACCATATGGCAAGTTTCTAGCGCCAGTGGTTTCGGAGATTCGGTGATGAATCAGCAAGTCCCTTTCTCTTTTATATATACAGACTAGCAGTACGCGCACGGCGATGCCCGTGGAATCAGGACTTCAACAAAATAAAAAAAAAAAATCGCCCACAATGACACGAAAAAGTTTTCAAAACAAAATCAAAACAAAAGATACACATTATAGATTTTCCGGCTTATTTTTTCCGCGATAATAACAAGTAGAAAAACAGTACAGAGTACATTAATCCAAAACAATATAAAAAAATTGTTGCCCGTGGAATCAGGACTTCAACAAAATGAAAAAAAAAATTCTTAGAACATGACAAAAAGCTCCGAAGGTTATGACGTCACCTGACCCTTCATCCAATCAAATTGAAAGCTGCGTTCCGAAAGACTGTCGCTGAAGAAATTTCGCTCGACAAAAATAACTTTCATCTGTCCAGGAATAATTTAATTTAAAAAAAACGGGAAAAGATATTTTAACCGTTCTTGTTTTAAATCAGAGAGAACCGTTCTAGTTATAAGCTGAAAAAAATTGAAAATAATAGTGTTATTAGAAAGTCGGATGCAACAAATTTAAAATCAAAACTAACATCTTGATGCCAAAACTGGGTACTTTTTAAAAATTTCTCAAAATTCAGTAAATTGCGTTAGAAATTCAAAACTAACTTCATTAGAACGGAAATCGCGTGCTCTTTCCGATGGTGTATCCATTTTTGTCGTACAGTTATTTGAAACCATTCTATTGAGAAATTAACGCGAAAAATCAAACAAAACAACACAAAACATTAAATAAAAAAAATCTAGATTAAAATTTAAAATTTTGGCTTCGAGGTGCATTCAGTCACCATTACGATTACCTGTGTACCAAATTTCATGGCTGTAAGTGCGATAGATTCGTCTGGACATCGCAGACAAACACACACACGCACACAAACATTGCCTTTTATAAGTATAGATATGTGTGTTTGCAACTAACAAATAATTTCTTACACCACTATATAAAAAAAAGAATTGATGTATTTATTAAAAATTTTTTGAAGATGTTCTGGTTGGTATTTGATTCTTTATCAATATTTAATTAAGTGCTTGGCCTTACGCTGAGCTCAGTTTCAAGAAAGAAGTAATTATGACTATTAGGGAGGCTAGGTGATGAGCATATAACCTACTGGTGTCTTATTTATCGTCATACCAGTAATCCAATATCGGTTTTTACCGAGGGAAAAAAATTTATGTTTGAATTGTAAAAACCTCACAGAGCAAGTACAAGAAGAAGCGATGCTGTATATTAGATTCGTAGAACTGTAACTACTACCATCTGTAGAAAAGACAAAACTGTCACTGCATTGAGTTTTGCGTTGCGTAGTTGATATCTATTATCTCGATTTTGGTAATATTAAGGAGCACAACAGCGAACTCTCAAAAAGAACAGAGGAGAAAGGAAATCTAAAACGTAATCGAAAGTGAGAAATGTGTATTAAAGGAATTAGGTTAGTTACCACAGGGCCGGCCTTAGTAAATGCGGTGCCCAAACGGAGCAGATTTTGTATAACCCCGATATATTTAAGTTTTAATAAATAATACATAACGAATAAATAAACAATACCAGTTGTGTAATCGTAAAGTAAGCAGTGTTGGAACGCTCTGATCTGGGTGGTATTGTTGAGGGGCTAAATTGAGAGAATGATAGTGAGGCTATGCGGGGGGATGATTTCACAATATTTTTTTTATATTTGAAATGCATAGTTTTTTTTTTTTAAATCTAGGTATTGAAATCGTTAAATAATAAAATTTAGCACAGAAACAATGCATATTTTAGAGTTAATAGTAGTCAGAGCATGAATATATTGAAGATGTTAAAGATAATGTTAAGGAAAAGAAGAGAGAAATGTGAGTTTTTTATTCCTTTTTTATAGTTTCTGCAGTTAGATTTTGACAGTCATGCTAATAATCTTTTCGAGAATAAAATGGTTTATTTCAATTCCTTGGATTTCGGTTTGTGTTTTCCTCGACCTTTTGTAAAAAAAGCGGATGGTAAAATGTGGCGTAAAATGAGAGGAGTACCAAAAAATTGTACACACAGTCGAAAACAATCAAGAGTTATGTAAAATTGTTGTTATATGTTAAATAAATTTAGTTAGAAGATATATAAATTTTAATTAGTTTTTCGACGTCTCAAGAACATTTAATCAAATTTTCTTTAAAATATTTTGAAATTCTATGAAAAGTCAACGAAAAAGTTAGTTAACGAATTTAGCTTCACTAAAGAGAGATCAAAACAGCAACAAAGGTTTTTAACGGTGTGACGATACTCCTGCCGTATGCATCAGTTTTGAAACGAAGCCCACGGATGTCTTTTTTAAGGCTCCTATAAATATTCCCTTACTTGCAAGAAGGTTTTGCTCTCTGTCTGGATATCCACTGTACAGAGTCAGTGGATAGCCATAAAGGATTTACTTCCATCCTGTCTTGGTACCTGGGTTCTGAATGACATGGCAGGTATGGTCTTTTTTTTATGGCCATCACCAAATCCTGCACACACCTTGAAGATGGAGAAACGCTTCATAATCGGAAATGGAACCAATATAACTCCATCACCAAAACTATAATACCTGGAAATACGTGAAAGAGCTAAATTTCCCGTCGACTCCGCATCAACGTACTCGTGGTGTCCCTCTAAGGGACAATGACAGAGGGAACCATAAGGTGATAACTCGCTTTATCGTAGCGTTGTGATATGACTGAATGCTCTGGCTCTGGGTTCGACACATAATAATAATCCTCTGTTATAGAAGAAGAGGAAAATAACCCGAATTGATAAACTAATAATAATTTATCATTCTTATAAAAGAGTTGGTTGGAACTTACCATTTTTCCAATTGCCTTATGGGAAACATGTTCTATTTTTTTTCTCGGGTACATTTATTGCAGAGTGTTCAACTCACTGCATAAAGTTACAAGTGGCTGATGCATCACAGGGCCTTGGTGCATTTTCCTAAATTTATTATACATTAATTTAACACGATGCTTCTCCAGCGATGGGTTGGCCTTGTCCTCTACGCTATTCCGAAACAGATAGTCCAGTCAACGAAGACCAAGAATCGACGAATAGAAAAAGAAATGGTGTAGTTTTGAAATTTGGCACAGTTGTTGGGGCTAGTGTCCTGAAACGACATACTAAAATTCCCCGTCCGTGGGGGGTACAGGGGGTTTAAAGATGGGCGGTTTCAGTTTTTCTTAAATGTCTCGAAAACTATGGGTTCTATAAAAAAACACTCAGTTACAAAATTAAACTACATTAAGTTTCCTACAAAAAAGTCCTAAGTTGTTTTTGTAGCTTCAATAGTGTAGAAGATACAGGGGGAATATAAAAGTTAATATTTCTAAAATTCCTTATTGAAATGTTGAAAACGATTATATGTGCTGAATCAACAATCCTCATAATAACCTCATGCCTATATAATAACTATACAAGGGTAGTATTACAAGTGTCGGAGCGGAGGGGGGGGGGTAATAAACCCATTTGATGAACAATTATGCTCCCTTCGTCCCTTTACATCCGTTCCCCTTCACAAATTTCCTTCTACTCGTAGCCAGTCAACGAATTGTAAATTTAGAAAAAAGATGTAGTTTCGGAATTCGGTACAGTTATTGGGGAGAATATCCTAAACGACATACTAAAAGCCCCCGCTGGTGGAGGGTTCTCAGGGGGTACAGGGGAGAGGGGTTGAAAGGGGAGATTTCTCAGTTTTTCATAAATATCTCGAAAAATACGTATCCTAGCGAACAAAACTTAAGTATAAAATTTAACTAAATTAAATTTCCTACAAAAATAGTCATATACATTGTTCTTAGGAGGAATATTTTATAATATTATAGCAGTTTGAAAAAGTACATAATTACAGTAAGTGGTTAAAAATATTAGCTTTATTTTAAAGAAAAGAAAGTTTATATTTCAAAATAGTGGCTATCTGTTGCAATATATCTATAATATATTATATCTTTCTATAACATAATATGATATATATATATACATACATGCATAACCCATTTTTCCACTAGCGAGTAATTAAATTTCACCATGTTTTTCTAGTATATAATCAAGTTCCAACGCCTCCTCTTCTTCTAGAGGTGCAACTTTACAGGTGAAAACCAGAAGCACATTGCTAAACGTGTGTTGCTCCGCCGCTCCTTTGGTTTGAGGAATTGAGGAAAGATCAGCTTTGATCTTCGTTGATGATTTGAGAAATTGTGCATATCTACAGCTATTCAAATTATGTTCATCAGCAACGGCTTTGTACTAGGAATATCTTCTCACCGGCTTATGAGATAGCATCTGGTGTTGATGAGGCGTTATAAAACATGTGAACAATGTTTTCATCTGGCTTAGTTGATTTTTGAACAATATAACTATAGTGCCTTGCTTTTTCTATTAATATCTGGTTTAATGTCGCAGCCACGGAATGCATGGAAAAGGAGAATAGTTTAGGCAAAATCAAGTTCTTTCTGCAGCTTTCTTGTAAAAAATAATTTAGCTTCGACTTTTCCCTTGCCAGGCTTCATATAATAAATGTTACTTTTTGGTGATGCCAAAACAATCAGTAACACGACTAGGTCTAAGTCTTTCCCTTGGGATGAGAAGTTGCTTTCTGTAACCAGATCTCACAATATAAGTACCAGCAGCCCCTGTAGCGACTCTCGTTTCAGATCCTTTAGCAGCCATTTTCTGTGTTAGTAATTGAACATGCCTTGTCTTATTTCTTCAATGGCGAGAAAATGTTTCTGTCGAACTGTGACAGACTGGTTGCGAGTTTTTAAGTTAAACTCAGCATACATATGTAGATTTAGATTATACTGTCTAAATACACTCATTTGGAGCGTTAAGAAAACCAAAAGTCTGAGTAGAAGGGATCTAGTGGAGGGGAACGGACGTGAGGGGAGGAAGGTAGCAAGACAGTTCATGAAATATGTTTGTCGCCTCCTCTTCCTGATACCGCCACTACTCTCGACACATACAATACTTACCCCTTTTAATTATTGTATAGGCATGAGGTCTTTCCGAGGGTTGTTGCTTCAGCACTTTTTATTGATTTTACCATTACAATAAGGAATTTTTGATATATTCACTTTTAAACACCCTTCATCTTCTAAAATTTCATTATACAAAAAATTTAGGACTAGTTTTGTAGGAAATTTAATGTAGTTTAACTTTATAATTAATGTGTTTTCGCTAGGATCCATAGTTTTCGAGATACTTAAGAAAGACTGAGAAATCCTCCATTTCAACCCCCTGTACCCATGCGTACCCCCCACCAGCGGAGACATTTAGTATGTCGTTTAGGGCACTCTCCCCAATAACTGTGCCGAATTCCGAATTTCAAAACTACATCTTTTTTTAAAATTTACAATTCGTTGACTGGACTATGAGTAGAAGGAAATTTGTGAAGGAGAACGGATGTGAGGGGTGGAAGGGAACAAAATTGTTCATCAAATGGGTTTGTCACCCCCTCGCTTCAACACATACAATACTACCCTTGTATAATTATTATATAGGCATGAGGTTTTTATGAGGGTTGTTGATTCAGCATTTTTAATCCATTTTACCATTAAAAAAGGAATTTAAGAAATGTTAAATTTAAATCCCAGTGTGTCTTCTAAACTATTAATTCTACAAAAACAATGTAATATTCATTTTGTTGGAAATTTTCTGTAGTTTAATTTTGTAATGGAGTGTTTGTTTATATAACCTATAGTTTTCGAAATATTTAAGAAAATCTGAAAACGCCCCTTTACCCCCGCGCACGCCCCACAGGTGGAGACTTGTAGTATGTCGTTTAGGACACTCCCCCCAACAACTGTGCCAAATTTCAAAACTACAACATTTTCTTTTTCTATTTTTCCTTCGTTGACTGGAATAAAAACCGGCTGTTTTGTTCCATTTGGAAATAAAGGAAGCGTTTGGTTCCGAGGACATATTTAGATTTCGCTAAAAATTTTGTTCCCAGAATTTCTGTTGATCTGAAAAGAATCAAACACAAATAAGGTTTTTAAATAATTTATTTTTCCTTCTTCAACAATGAAAGATTCCTTAAGTTTTACTTTGGCGGGGAAGCCATTATACCATGCCCCATTTTAATTTTTGTTTTCTGAAAGAATTTGTGGAAACCGTATATAAAATGATGCTTATAAATTCTAAAAAGTATAAAGGTATTCCAATACCGTCAAAAGTCAAATGAAAGTCATATGCTGTTTCTCATTACTCAAATTTAGATGTATATTTTAAAACTTGTTTCTTGTTAACTAATTCAAAATTTTTATCAGAATTGTGCAATTTTGTAAGACAGAAGTCAAAATATTTTTTGTTAAATATGCAAAGAAATATAATTAATGAAAGATTTGATTTTAATTAAGTTGATATATTTCATCAATGCATGCCTAATTGCATCGATTTACAATGATTTTAAAACGTAGGATATATATTCCTTCCAACTTTGCACTTTCATATGGAACGGCAGAAACTCAAAGATGAGATTGGAATAACTGAAATCCACTGCTTTTTGTGTACTTATTTGTTAAAGTGGCCACCGAGCTTACTTGGCGACTTTCGGATTTTCTGCAAGCTCGTAAGTTCAGTGTTTCTACAGTTCTGATAATTTCCGAACGGATTTGTTTAGAACTACAATGCTCTTCGCCTGCTGACTTTTTGAAGAAGGAACGTTTTGAGACAAAAGCTCATTTTAGAAATTAAAAAAAAATTAGATTCATTACATTCAATGAAAAAGCGTAGCTATTAGGGTCCTGCTTTGATGAAAGCGAAGCCGCTGATGTATTTGTAAGTTTAAAAATTTTGCCCGATACGAATTTCAGAGGCCGCACGCAACACATGCGCCATTTATCCTTATGAGATGCTATAGGCATCGTGAGCGCACCAATAAAAGGCTAAGTGCGAACCCAAAGCAAAGCGTCTTAAAATGAATGTAGAGTAACTTTCAAAACGTAGAAGAAAATAGCGTTGTTCTTAAATCGCTTTTAGTGTTTACTTTTGATAAAGAGGAGATTCGCCGAATTTGGACTACTTGGATATTTTTTAATGCACGGTGATAGTAAAATAATTTTAATGAAAGACCAGTAGTAGAAATGTATTTTTGGTATTGTTTATCTTCAAAACAATGTCAATTTATTGTAGTAAGAAATTAGTTTAAAAATATAATGTCATCCGTCCAATTAAAGAAACTTTTGAACACAATGGGCCACTAGTTTCGATTGACCACCACTGATCGTTAAGCACAATTAAAGCAAAGTACTATGTGATTCTAAAATTCACCCCAGCAAAAATGCATGAACCCAGTATGATATTTATGAGCAATACGTAACTGGAACGAAGTAATCAG
>BGPR01013035.1:0-42970 GCA_013235015.1 Araneus ventricosus
AAAAACGTGTTCGTGAACATTTGTAGATTTAATTTTACCGACTTCTTAAGAATGGCTGGTGAAAAGTGTAAAGTGAACGTGTTATCGGTCGAAGATAAAAATAAAAGTTTTGAACTTTTTGGATGAAAACAAACTAAAAAAGAAAGTCGAAATTGCTGCTCACTTTAAAATCCCTTCCAGCACTATTCCAACAATAATAAAAATCCGTGAAGCATTCGAAAAAAACTATGATGCCGGAAACAGGAAGAAAATAAAAATTCGACCTATCCTGAAGTTGAAGAATGTGTACGAAAATGGTTCGTCCAATGCCGTGATCAAAACCTTCCTGTGAGTGGATTGATGCTGCAGCAAAAAAGCAGAAAATTTTGCAAAAGAACTGGACTCGAACAGTGAATTTAAAGTACGCAAGGACTGGCTGGAAAATTTTAATAAAAGGTACAACATTGCTCTTCGGAAACTTTGCGGTGAAAGTGCATCGGTAGATGCATCTTCCTGTGACGAGTGACTGTCAGAACTTCCTTCTCTAAAGGATTACAAAGCAGATGATGTATTTAACGCAGTTGAAACTGAATTGCTCTTCCAGTGTTTCCCAAACAAAACGGCTGCATTTAAAGGTGAAGAATGCCACACTGGCAAACAGAGTAAGCTTCGTGTGACCGTGTTCTTGACCTCCTCTTATGATAGGACGATCCAAAAAGCCGAGGTGCTTTGCTAAAATTAAGTCATTTCTGTTGACGTACAAGTCAAATCAAAAGGCTTGGATGACAAGCGAAATTTTTGGTGATTGGCTGAAGGGAATTGATAAAGAAATGGCTAAAAAGAAAAGACGCACTCTCCTCTTCATAGACAACTGCAATACTGACTCTAATTTTCTGGCACTAAAAAATATCACAGTGAAATTTTTACCGGCAAATACGACTTCGAAATTGCAGTCCACTCGACCAGGGGATAATCCGGAGCTTCCAAGTTGGTTATCGAGCGCAAATTGTGAGAAGACTCCCGGATAGTATCGGTGAAGGTAAACCTTGTGCATCTATCAACATCTTGCAGTCAATGCGAATGGCTAACTATGCATGGAGAAATGTCACAGAAACAACAATAAAAAATGTTTCATCAAAGCAGGATTTTCCGAGAATAAAACTTCTAGTAAAACAGAGGAAGTTGATTCCATTAAGCACTCAATAGGAGAAGGAGAAATTATTCCAAAACAGTGGGCATCGATACAAAAGGATTCTAACACTAACATTTCATTTGAAGATTTCTTGGATGTAGACAATGAATTCCAAATGTGCTGCACTATGACAGATAGAGAGATTGTTGCGAACATAAATGCACAAATTTCTGATGAAGAAAACAAAAAATTGGACCAACAAGAGCACGAAAAAATTACCGTGAAGGAAAGCGAGAAGGCAGTGGAATTGCTCCGGAGCTTTCTTGAATCAATCGAAAATATTGGAACTGAATCATTTGGTGTCATTGCTACTTTAGAGAAAACTGTGCAGTTGCAAAAAGATTCTGTGAGACGGAAAACTTCAATTAAGGATTTTTTCTCCCAAAACTACTAAATGTATTTTCTCTAAAGAATTAGATGTTATTAAGTCAAAACAGATACGCATATATAACATAATTTTGGAATTATTAAAGCATTGAGAAGAGTATTTTGTTAATTATTTGCAGATTGTATAGATTTTTCTGATGAATCATATTTTTAGTCGAAAAAGTAGTTTGTGGGATTTTTTTTTCTTTAAATTTTGTCTAAACCTTGATAACTCGAAAACTCTTTATCTCGAATTTTTTTCTCTTCCCCAGAAATTTGAGATTGTACTGTACCTTATTATGAATAGTGAGGTTCCTTAAATACGCATACGTACATTAATACGTACTTTTAATACACGAAACTGTACGTTCGTAAGTTATAGTGAAAAACAACATTACTCTGTAATGATTGTCAAAGCAGTATAATTTTTTGTTCACGTACACGGCGCTTATAAATCAACGCGATTTAATGAAAAAGACCTAATTTAAAACGTTTTTAATATTTTAATCATTTAATGTACAAAGCCCAGATGTTAATTAGACGACACTGCGCACTAAATCCCAAAAACATTTCAAATGACTCATACTGTTTTAATTTCGTTCATTCAGAATTGTGAACCATTCCAAAGAGTTTACAAGCGTTGTTTAGAAAGTCTAATGACGAAACATTTGTGCAGAATAAATAAAAAGAAAATATTCTAACCGAGCAAGATTCAATCCTATGTTTTTTACTTTCTCGTATACGAAGTATACAAAGAGAAAGTATTGTAATCGTCAAAAAATTCGAACTCGAGATTTTGACGAATCTCCACGTTTTAGACCTCCCTGATTCCGAAAAACACAATTTTGGAATTATGTCTGTCTGTGTGTGTGTCTGTGAACACGATAACTCGAAAACTATTAGAGCTACGGGGATGAAATTTGGTATGTGGTCTTTAAACATAATTTGTAGGTTTCTATCAAATTTTGGATAAAATCCGTCAACGGGAAGTCTGTCTGTCTGTATGTTCGGCGTCATGCGAACGCTATAACTCAAAAACTTGAAAAGCCAGATGGATAAAATTTTATACACAGTTTTATCGTCATGAATGTAGGTGCGTATAAAATTTTGGGCGAAATCCGTCAAAGGGTTTACTGTCTGTCGGTCTGTATAATCGCATACTTGTTCAGTTTTGAAACCAACTCCCTGCGCATGCCTACTGATGGCAATGCCTGTGCAAAGAACGGACGCTCCGAAACTTGGCAGTTTGCCAAAAACCAATTCTGGAGCGATTTTGTAAGGAAGCAAACATTTAGGGAGTCTCGCCAGGTCCTGTTGCGCAAAAGAATGCGCAGGGGGTTTGAATTTGTTTTGATCCTTTAAACCACGCGTGGTTCCAACTTTGGTTTACTTGCGACGGAAGTTTATTTGACGGCTTTATTATTCTAATTTTCTCTACATGTGTTAGGAGTATACGAGAAAGTTTAGGGGAGACCACTCCCGCTGGTTTAGGTTTAAAAGATGGGGGAGAAAAAAAAAAAAATTTTGGGGCAAAAAAACAAGGGAAGCGTCATTATTCTTACAGATAGAAAATTTTACAATTCAAATATTTAGAAACTAAATTAGCATTTTTTTTTTTTTAAATTTCAAAGATATTCACGAAAAACAAGCAAGTTTCATGTACTAAACAGAAACTAAATAACAAAACAGAGATAAATTGATTAAGGAAATAGAAAAACATTTTTCAAATAATCGATTATGTGACAGGACGTTAGTTTCAATTGAGTAAACAGAAAAGCCAGTAAGTAGTCAATTAAAAATTAATAGCTCCATTTTCACATCTCACTTATGAAGAATTCGTCGAACAAAATGACTTTCGGAAAACACGATTTTTCGATAATAATAAATATTGGGATATGGTCGATAGGGCTTACGTCTACAGAAAAGTCAATTTCAGATCAAAATCAATAAAAGGAGGGGGATCCACACAGATGCAAAATAGATTATTAATTATAAAAAATAACGTAAATATAAAGCAATGAGATTTCTTACGACTCAGACACGATTAAATAAATCGATTTTTGGTAATATAATTTATCAAATAGTGATTCTGTTTCGTGAGATATTGTTAAATCTAAAATGCATAAAGGATACCTTATTATGCTTCTTGAAAATAAATTTTATCGAAAAATCTTATTTTTAAAATTAGGAATGCATCCCCGATTTGAACACCTCGATACTGTCGATTGAAATCTTAATATAAATAAAAAGTCATTGTGGGTATATATGTTTGTATGTATCTATGTTCCACATCTCCTCCTAAACCACGGCACTGATTTCAACCAAACTTTGTACACTTATTAATTAGGACCAGGGGAAGATTACTGTCAACTTTTTAAAGCTCAAAAGTTAATTAAACAATCAGTTAATTAAAAAGTAACCGAAACCGTTTTTCCGCTGTAAGTTCGGAGCAAATGATCCCCCGAAAATTATTTTTACACCATCTTAAAGTTCAAAATTTTACCTTTCTAATGATATCAATTTTATATCTGTGACATTTTTCCTTCAATTTGTATTAATTTTTCAAAATTTAATAAAAAGTTGACACGCAGACGATTTTAAAATAAATCAAATTTAATGATACTACATAGGGTTGATACTGATGAGTTGCTAGGCAACGGTGTAATTACTTTGCCATTATTTTTTCTGTTTATTTTTTTTCAAATATCGTTTGGCAATGTTTTCATTCAAAGAATTCTAAAGCTTATTTAATTAGATTAAAAAATCACAATAGTTCATATCACCTGCCATTTTTACCTCCGTTTCCTAAGAAATAATAAATCCTTAATAATATATTAAATGAGAAAGTGTGACTGTCTGTCTGTTTGTTACGCTTTCACGGCCAAACTACAGATGGAATAACTTATTTTTAATGTCAAACATCACGTGATCATAAAGTAAGCCTCGATTATGTGATCTTTCTGAGAAAACAAATAAATAATTTATTTATTAAATAATAACTGAAATTACTCAACTCGACGCTTGATTTTCATTTTTCGAGTTTGCAGTCTATTTAATTTTAGTTATTTATATTTGTATCTTTTCCATACCAGATTTTATTCAAGAAGCTGTCGATAAATTGACGCCGGTACAGAAATCTATTGATAGATTCTGCAAGAGTTTTTGGATTAAAATTTAGAAACTAATGTTAATTATAACTAAAGGAAAATATGCGACGATATAGTAATTTGTTTTATGTATTCTTTTTAATGGTAGAAGTGGATGACATATAGCATGATGGATTGTCTATTCCACAGATTATAAGGGCCTGATGATACCATTGAGTACAATGATATAATTTACAGTAACGGAGGAATTGGTAATTTTGGCACTGATTAATGAAAGTTTAGGTCAGATAAATAAAAAAAAATATGTCACAAATGCAGGGAGGTATTACAGAATATCTACCTGTAGATACGCTAATGGGCAATAACAAGTAACATCAACTTCTTCATATAACAGATAACAAGTTCTGCAACTCCTTAGAATTGTCAGGGGTATCTTCCGACAAGCTGAGATTAAAAGTTGATGTGCCAGTACTATTGGTACGTAACTTCGATGTACCGAAACTGCGCACGGTTACAAATTGCACACCTAGATCCAAACGTCGTGAGAGTGTTTAAAAACGAGAGTGTTTTAATTTCACGCATTCCGATAATATCGAAGGATTTATCGTCCAAGTTTAAAAGGTAACAATTCCCTTTAAAATTAGCATTTGCCAGGCTCAGGGCCAGACACTCAAAGGGGGCAGGCGTACAATTTGAAAAACCATATTTTCCCCATGGGCAATTATATTTGGCGTGTTTACGTGTGTCCAGACCACAAAACCTCTACATCCGTGCAGAAAACCTAGTATACAAAAGTGTGTTAGCACAGATAAACAAATTACCTAATTATAACAGCATACACTCCTGTTAGTGGTCCAATTATGTATTATCAACCGTCAAAACTTTTAATTTCCCCTTTCAACATGTAACGAAACATTTACATTCGTGAATTTAAAAAAAATAATAATTCAAATTCTTCGCGCACAAAGTCGCGGGTAACAGCTGCTGCTATAAAAAGAATGACTAACATTACTAGAATGAAGGCGCTCACCACACTGCTACATTCTCCGTGAAATTCGGTAATGCTTCCTGCAATCGGAAACATGCATAAGCCTAAATCTCCACCCTAGGCTCGATCTGTACCCGAAGTATTGAAAATTGTCGCCGTGGACGTATATAATTTTTAACAATTAGGCCCAAAAATCTTAAGTATAACTAGTGGCGTATTTTGACAATATGAGGCCACCGATGCAAAATTATTTTGAGGCCCCCTTCTCCAGGGCCGTACCGAGGTGATCCTGCGCCCTTGGCGGAACTGGCAAAGCTGCGCCCCCCCCCCTTACGTGACACATTTTCATTAATTTTTCATCCCTTCTATAAAACCTCTACCCGGAAAACACTACATTCCTGCAAATATTTTTATACACAACTTTAGCATATTTTATGATTTATTAAATAGGTTTAATAAAAATTACGCATTCTTAAAGAATACTTTAATTAACTATATTCATGAAAAATACTGTACACAACAAAATAAAAGTATCATCAAATAACTTACAAAATGCACATATTTTCTAAAAGACAGAAAATAGAACAAAATCTATAATTTTATTGTTTATTGTAGCTATTAAACATTGGCTTTTGTGTGATGCATAATAAAGAAGAGAACTTATTTGTTTCGCACTATTTATAGTGTATAGAACATAAATTACTAATCTTTATATATAAAAGGCAAATACCATGACTCACTCACTCATCACGAAATCTCCCAAACCACTGGGACTAAAAATTTGAAATTTTGCAGGCGATTGCTTTTTGGGGAGTAAGTTCTCACTAAGAAAGGATTTTTCGAAATTTTAATTAGAATTTAAATTATTTAAAAATTGCTTTAAATTTTCACGTTTTTCCGGAATAACTTCGGATCCTATTATCGCAAAAAAAACCCCATTTTTACATCATCTTAAAGATAAAAAAATTGGCTTTTCAATGACACCGATCTTATTTCCATGCAACAGATTGTTCAATTTTAATTAATGTTTCAAAATGTTTTAAAACATGAATTGCAACAATGTTTTTATTGTTGTAAATAAAATTCAAACCATCTCATTATATCAGCAAATCTTTTATTGACGCGCTTTTGCAATTGTTACGGTTGTGATATATACGGTGTGAAAAATATATGTTACAAGTAACGTCATATCCGTCTATTGATACATAACCTCGATGTACCGAGACTGCGCATGGTTACAAATTGCACACCTAGGTCCAAACGTCGTGAGAATGTTTTAAAACGAGAGAGTGTTTTTAATTTCACGCATTCCGATAATACCGAAGGATTTGCCATCCAATTTCAAAAGGTAGGCTCAGGGCTAGACACTCAAAGGGGCAGGCGTACATTTGGAAAACCATATTTTTTCCATAGGCAACATATGTGGCGTGTTCACGTGTGTCCAGACCACTAAACCTCTACATTCGTGCAAAAAACGTAAAACAAAAAAAAACGTAGTATACAAAAGTGTGTTAGCATAGATAAATAAATTACCTAACTATAACAGCAAACACTCCTGTTAGTCGTCCAATAATGTATTATCAACCGTCAAAACTTTTAATTTTCCCTTTCAACATGTAACGAAACATTTACATTCGTGAATTTAAAAAAATTAATACTTCAAATTCTTTGCGCACGAAGTCGCGGGTTACAGCTAGTATACAATAAAAGTCAAAAGAACTCGTTAGTCTACACACCATTTACTCACGTCGACTCACTCACCAGAAGGTGTAGAGTGAACAAACAATAACGGGATCTCGTTGTCTACACAACCCACTCTGAATCAGCCTGCCAAACGTGGTACAAGGATCTCGTCTGAAAGCTCGTGACTATTAGATAGCATTGAGAAAGCATGCCTTGGTTCCGCATCAGCAGAACACCATAAAATTGACTCTATTGCAGGTTGCCCATGCTTTGGTGATGTGGGCTCTTATCCTTAGGCTCGTTTATCGCTAAACTGTCAATTAACCATAACTTCTATGATGTTTTAAATTTTTCTTTTAACTCACATTTTAAACAAACAATGAGTGGGCCGACTTGGGTTAGTAATAATAAAAAAGGTCTCAACATAAACTGAG
This sequence comes from Araneus ventricosus, assembly GCA_013235015.1. NCBI lineage: Eukaryota > Metazoa > Arthropoda > Arachnida > Araneae > Araneidae > Araneus > Araneus ventricosus. The sequence goes on from BGPR01013035.1 coordinate 7,750, forward strand.
TATCGCAGAAGTCGGTAAAAAAATATCATCCACTGACACCTTAGTCATTGCTGTAAGCTTTGTATTGCTTGAGAAATGGGATCTTGACAAAACAAATAGACAAGATAAGTTGAAGATTACACTTGCAGTTCGTTAATTTTTTTGTCAGCATGTTTCAATCCAGCTAACATGAGGCGTAAGAAAGTGAAGTGACAGCACCACATAAGATGACGTGTAACGGTTATGTTTTCATGTCAATGTTACGTCATGTAGCTTGGCTCTTTTACAAAGGTTCATGTAATACAGAACAGGCATAACAATAAATGAAACAGGCGTAAGCTAAAATTACGCTGTCTTAATGCCTATCACAATTGGAAGTTTAAAAATTAGCTTCTGAGGAAGCCATGAATATCAAGTTATGCCTAAGAGATTCAATTAAAATTAAACATATCCATTATTTCCTGTGAGCCAGCTGGTCGTCAAAGGCAGATAGAACGTACATATTAGTGGTGTAATCGCAAAATAAGCAGTACAGGAACGCTATAACAGCAGTGCCGGAATGCTCTAACCTGGGTGACAAAAATTGTGCAGTTTTAAGGATGTTTTCACAAATTTTTCTTATTTATTTCTGTTGAAAAAATGCAGTGCCGGAACAGAGTTCCATTGCGTTCCGCCTCCACTATACCCCGGTACATACAGGGTAACCAATAAAGTCCTTTACCACCCTTTTCACTACCGAATGGCTGCAGCTATCTTCATAAGATTGGTGTCTAGGCATGGTAAAGTTACTATGCGCTACTGGATGAAACCACTTACAGCGCCACCTGGTGGAAAACAGTGGAGTTAGCGTTATTATCTCTAAAACGGTATGAGGTAGAGGAAAAAAGTGAATTACAAAGTTGTACAGCATCATCGATTTAGTACAAAATGATACCTTATGGTCATGGATGCTAAAAACAGAATGCTTAAAATGCACATTTGCTTGTGCCAACGTGACACCCGCTATGATACACCATGTGCAAAGTGAAGTTCAAGCAAGGGTCCAGATGTGCATTGTAGCTGATGGAGAGAAGTTTGATCAACGAAAATAAAGGTATTTTGTAATAACTAGTTTTTTTCTTTCTAAGAATGTTTGGTCATGTGTCAGTGTAGGAAATCGCGAACAAACAAATACGTGTTTTAAGCGTTCTGTTCTATGCATTTATGGCCACAAGGTGTCTTTTTGTACTTAATCGATGATGCTCTACAACTTTGTAATTCACTTTTTTCCTCTATCTCATACCGTTTTAGAGATAATAACACTAACTTCACCGTTTTCCACCATGTGGCGCTGTATGTGGTTTCATCCAGTAGCGCACAGTCACTTTAACATAACTAGACACCACTCTTATGAAGATAGCTGCAGCCATTCAGTAGTTAAAAGGGTGTTAAGGGACTTTAGTGGGCACCCTGTATATATGATAAACACATATAGCATTTTAAAAATATAATAAACCTGTTTAGAAACAAAAAGCACATTGTCATTTAGAGAGATTAAATTTTTGTGGAAGCAGTTCATAATTTTTTAAAAAGAAATGAAACTCACAGATGACTACTTCACAACTATTTGCTTTTGGTAATTAATTTTATTCAAGGATTCTAAAAACCACACATAACGTAAACAGAAAACAACTTCCACATGAGCACAACATAGCAATCGTCAAAAGTGGGGACAATAAACTCCTTTTTAAATGTTATTTCAATTATCAATATATAGAATGGAAAACTTAATTGATATAAAAGTGAAAATAATAGTTCTTTAGCACATTTTTTGGCATATATAACACTGAATTTCTTACTTTTACGCAACTATTTTTGATTTTGAGAAAAGATAAGAGGTGAAAAATGAATTTTCCAATAAAAAAATTTATATAAAGTTTAAAGTCTAAAAATAAGAAAAAATGACAAGTCAAGGGAGGAAATAACAGCAACTTAATATGCAATATGAAATTTCAAAAAGGGAATGTTTTTATTTTTAATTTAAAGTATTTAAATAAAATTTCCTTTTAAGCCGAGTTGGGAAAATTTAACTTCATTGATGGAAGAAGAAACTGCTGGAGATTATGCAAAGACATTTTTAAAATCAGCGTATGCTAAATAGCATTTTAACTCTGCTATTTTCCGTTTGGTAATTTTTTTAATAATACACAACAAGGATATTTCATTCTACAGTAAAACCTGTTTAAGATGGACACTGTAAGAAACGGAATCCCGTCTTAAGAAAAAAATATTTGGTCCTGTCAAAAAATATAGAAAGATCCATATTACATCCCCTCCATAATACGGAACCTGTCTAATGCAGAAACAGACAGAATTTCACAGAACAATTCACTATATTTCATTGTTAAAAAACCTGTTCTAACGGACAAAAATTGCGCGTTTTCCAAAAGTTCTTTTTATTTCCCTTGATAAAAAAAGTTTTGAGGCGAATTTACCTGAAAATGTTTGCATTGAAAATTATTCATCAGCCAAAGATATAGATAAAGTGATCTGCAAATTTTGTTGATACCGGTGAAGTTTCCAATATCAGTGCAGAAGAATTCATATCAATCGATGATGATATTTTAACAGAGGTTCCTATTGATAACTAGAAAATCCCCCATCATGGTATGATGGGTGCAAATTGCCTCTTCATTCAAGATATTTCCAGTCAAATTTGATGTATTTAAATAGATATATATGCAAGAGAAATGTTCAACATTGATTGAAAAAAAATAAACATATGTTTTATGACAGGAAATATTTTTTTTTTTTTTTTGTTTTCATATGATTTACGTATTTCTTTACTCAAAAAATCATTGTGGCATCCAAAAAATCCATCACGTTATCTATCCGTGAAGTGCATCGTATATTTTTAATATAACTTTCCTTGTCATAATTTTAATACCTTATATCACCCATTTAAATAGGAAAATTAATCATTCAAAATAAAATTAATATTTGAGCAAAATGCTTCAATTATTTAGTAGTAGAAAATGATGAAATACTGGCAATTAAATGCTGCATTTTTCAAGTTCCCATCATTAACAGGTATTCGATACAAAAGCACTCAAAAGCAGCTGCTTCATCTCTTATCATTTGCATGATGATTTCATTATTAATACTTAACAATCTGCATTTAACCTTTTCTAAGGCAATGGAAAGTATACTTCCCATTAAATTCTTCAGTTTCTAATACAAGTAAGCTATTTTAAAGTTCTCATTAAATTTTCAATAAAACAAAATCCTAGATCATACAAAAGTGTCTTGACTTTTTAATAAATTGTTAATTAATGAAATCAATTAACAAAAAATAATGTCATCCAATAAGCTGAATGAATTTATATTCTTAAATTAATATCAATCCCATAGTTATATTATTATATCATAAAAAAATGGCCCTTGAAATGGTTAAACAAAATAAATAGACTTATTGAATATCAGGAAGTGTGTGTGTGTGCGGGGGGGGGGTATAAAGATTTTACAAAAGGTATCGTGGAATACATGCAAGAGAAGGTAACATGTTTATCTAGTATATGCACTATAGATATTATTTAAAATAATCATTAAAAAAATGGAACAAAAAATTCTTAAGACAGCATTTAAATTGAATATATAAATTTTTCTTCTTTCATTTGCTGAAATTCTTTTTGTTGTATGTAATAAAATACAAAAAAGAATAATTTATAATAACTAAAAGCAGAGCATTTTACAAAATAAAGAAGATAATGATTTGTTTAGTTTTATGACATAAGAGTCAGACTTGGCCTTGTACCAAAATGTCCATTGATTAAATAGAAACTTTTTTTAAAATTAATAAGAAGAAAAGGAAACAAAGCACAATATTCAAAATTAATAGAATCGGAAATCCATTCATACAAGTTTCATTAAATAAAACCAGAGTCGTTTATCAGAAATTTACAGAACTTTACTTGAAACTTTTACACCGGACACTAAAACTTCAGGGTCAACAAAGTAGATATTTTTCTAAATTAATTTTTAATAATAAAATAACATTAAAGAATAAAAGTTTCTCAGAAAATATAGAGATTAAATGTAAACAGAGGGCTTAAATACGAAGTCAAAAATCTATTAAGCAGGCTGAATATGGCGACTCTTTATCCAATCTAATATAGCATTAATTTTGTTAGAAATATCTTCTTAAGAAATAAAATCAAAATTTAAAATTTTGATGTTAATTAGTTTGGCAACAATTATTGATCTTTTATAAATATCTGTTGAATTCATGTGTTTTATGAAAAAAAATTTAATCAATTAAACTGAGAATTATTCAAATGCAGTTCTTAAAAAAAGAACATGCAGCATTTGATCACAGAATTTCAGGAATGATTCAAGGATGTATTTAAATCTTGAATACAATGTACAAAGCCGATAAACTGTTATAATCATACTTAAACTCTTGAAATATACAAGCATACACCATAATATGTTTCATTAACACAAATAAATTTTCAAATATTTTCAAACATTGACATTTTTGTTCAACTTGCATTTTTGGCAATTTCTTGACGAATGAAAGCATTCAGATGCAAAATAAAATAGAAAAACGCTAAAAAACGATTCAAGCAAACACACATTTCGACCAAATCGTTCGAGATTGACCAAAACACTGATTTTTGAATGAATTTATATAAAACTTAATCATGAACTTCTTACTATATTCTACAATAAACACACACAAAAAAAATGTCCGATTTAAATTTTTTTACTTACTTTGTTCTGTAAATGCACAGCATTTGGGTCTGTCAAAGAGTCTTTATTTTTTAACTTTTCATAAGTTATCTGTTTCATGCCGGTGTATTTACTAATAAAACAGTTTAGCTAGGATGAATAATCATAACATTGTCTTCAAAGCTCAGAGTGTCTTATGATGAAAAACGAATTTTCCAATTTTTTAAAAACAATAAACAGCTGGCTTTAGTGTGTAAAATGTCAATGATTTATGAGCAATACACACGCAAACGACTAACAACAAGCAAGTCTAATGCAGTTCTGTTATGAATCCAGATTTGCTATTTCTAGCAGAAGAAAAAATGTTCACAGAGCCTCTTCTTGACGGCAATTGGTTGCTGCCAAATTGCAAATTTTAGGCTTAGCCGATAACATCTAATTTTTTTTTTTACACTACTTCAGCTGAAATAAAAATGAAAAAAATTCAACGAAAATGAAAATATGGCTGTAAAAAATAAATAATTAGTTCTAAATGACGCAGAATGCTGTTTTATTTTCCTCTCGGTTAAAAAAATTCTTCTATAATGTACTTATAAATTTATCTTGTAGTTTATGGCAACAGTAAAGTTGATGCGGTTTGTTATCATAATTTTTCGAATGAAACTGAGGGTGATTTGAATATTGAAGAATGCTAATCGAAGTATGGCTTTAGATCTCCGATCAAGGTAATTCATGTATATAAATTGTCACATTTGGGCCCTATTTCAGATGCAACAATAACATTTGATAACGAGGTTAAATAATCTTTTTCTAATTTCCTGTTTTGTTAAGAGTTCAAATATTTCATTATTTTACTAAAATCTTTCTATGGGAAAGATTATAGGAATCTCTGCAAATGCTGCTTGATATCTTGTTATTGAATTATGTAATTAACCTGAGATGTTTTCCATTTGAGCATTTTTCGAGTAACTGTAAGATAAAACTTAAGGAACGTCTTTGTTGCCATGGCAACCAATGCAACAAATAGTTGGAAAGCCCCCTGCAGCGGAACGGATTTCAATACGATTTTCATTTCAAATCACCTGAAAATATTATGAAACTGTTATGAAGTTGATATTAAATAATTTTTAAATATGAAAATATATATTTTAAGAGAATAATCAGTTTATATCTTATTTAATCTAATGTTTTTATATCTAAATTAATAGAAGGGAACTAATTTGTTGTATAATCTTACTTTGATATTTCTTTTGCCTAAAGATAGATTTATGGAAAATTTGGTTATAAATCTTGGTTTTTAAGATCTGCATGGTTGTTATATGCCTAACATAAAACCTAAGAATAACTATGAGAAACTTATGCATCTTCCGTAAATGAATGCCATTTTTCTCGGATTTGTTCTCGATTATATAATTATTGGTATAACTGTAAAAATTAGGGATCCTAAAGTTCCCTAACTTTTTAAAATTGTTTCTAAAAATGTGTTCATTTTTAAAAAATCTGGATGCAAAGGGGAAAAAAAGAAAATTATCATCTGGTAGGAAGACGAACAAAATAGTATATTATGTAAAATTAAAATCTAAAACTAAATCTGTTGAGATCAAAATAAAGTCTTGCTACTTTTCTTGAGTCTTATAATAGTGATTATTTTATTATATTTTATTGAAAAGTATTGAACTATTCCTTTGCATCTGTATTTTAATAGTTTTATCTGTATTTTGATCGTTTTGACTTATATTTCAAGGAACTTTTGTTCAGTACTTCTGAAAAAATAGAGACATGTTTTACATTAAAAATACATCTAAATATGTCTATTATTCACATATCTTACTTCCAAGATTAATTTAGGCTTTAAATCTGAAGAGCTTGATTGCAAATTTTTTATTGGAAATCCTTGATTATATTCATAGGATAAAAATGAAGAGGTGATTCACTATCAAGATGTATTTTTTTTGCAAATATATTGTAATACTTTCTTTATCATCAAGTATTTTCATCCTTTTTAATAATATATATTTAAATCCACTTAAAGTATTATTGACTTGGGTCTGGTGGGGTAAAATGGGTATAAAATTCCCTACTTTTAGATTTTCACTTAAAAAGTATTGTCAAAATATTACTTTAAAAACCTTTTTGTTTTTGTCTATATATTACACATCTTAAGAGTAAAATTAAGTAAGTTTCATTAGTAATTTAGCATATATATGTTTGCTGGGAGATAGTTTTGAACCATATGTTTTGTGTATCCAATTTACCGCATACAGCTGAAAATGGGTATACTGTGGGGTAAGATGGGTATGCAAATCGAGTGCAGTAGCAAATGATAAAAAAATAAATTATTTATTGCAGTACAGTGATATAATAACAGTAAAAGTCAGGTTTAAAAAATTCATTTATTTATTTATTTTAAAAAGGATCAGATTATACAGTAAATTTTGCAAAGAAATAAAATAGGTTTTTTTCCCCTCAACATATGATTATGTGTATCTATTATTCCACAAGAATAAATTAATATATAATGATCTCTGTTATTAAATTGTGGCTCATTCAAAAACTTTATTATTTGATCATCTTTGATATAATTGGTGTCATCTACATCCAGAAAAATAAAAAGTTTCCCATCTTAGGTTTTTCAAATCTTTCATTTCAAAGGTATCTCCTTCAACAGCCATAATTTTTGCAATGAATTCTTCGTGCTTTTCTCCCTCAAATATAATTCTTTTACCTAGGTACACACTGTTAGACTTTGTCTCACAGTTATATTTTCAGTAATATCATCTTCAGATATTTCCTCTGCAAGGAAATTTTCTTTAGTCTGATATTTTTAAAATTTTCTTGAGTTTTTGTTTATTGCGATTAATTCACCTTTGATTTTTATCCCTTCTTAAACATCTTCAGTTGTTAAAATTTCTCCAGCACTTGCCTGCACACATTTGCATTTTTGCTTTTAATTACTCATGCATGTGGTTGTGAAATTTGAAGTTTTAGGCGATATTGCTTACAATTTCACACATTTCAAATATTTGTATGGTGAAGATATTGTGCTTTGAGATCTACACTCTTGAGGTGGAGACAAGGACATGTTCCAAGAACTTGAAGGCATATCAGAAAAAACAGAAACATCTGGTTGCAAACTTTCAGCATCTGCCAAAGTGTTATTTTGTGTGCAATTGCTTTTCGAATTTTAGGATAAACTCCTCTGCCTTAAACCTTTTATGGCATTGATGGCTGATATATTTTTGAAGAGTTTCCTTACGATAACCACATTTTCCCATAAATTTTAAAGATTCAATAATTATGCGTTCCTTTTCATGAGAGTTAACTGGTAATTTTCCTAATCCTTTATGTGCAGGATTTTTTTTAAACTAGTTATGACATGGAATATTTCTGTTTCATTAATCTGCAATTTATCATAAATGAATTATTTATTTAAAGAAAAAAAATCATGCTGTATCTATCCTGCACAAGATGCAGAATGTTAAGCCTAAACATATACCCATTTTACTCCATTTTCTAAATATTATAGAGGGACGAGACTGAAGTTTGTGTGTAGTGCTGCTGAAGAATCCAGTCAATTTTAGTAACCATTTTTTATTAGGCTACGTTCCACAGCACAGAATATTAAAGTTACAAGACACAAGACAAGACAGAGAACAACATCACGAGACAAGCACACAGACAAGAATGACAGAGAGGCATCATGGGAAAAAGATGGCTCCAGTAGTGCCACCTACCATAGAAAGGAGAAGACAGCTGATTGTAACCACTTCAATATGAGATTAATAAAAGAATAATTTTTTTTCTCCTTAGCTGGAAGTTGAAGTAGCAGCAGAATTGTCCAAAAAAAAAAGATATTATGCCACTATAATGAGAATTCTTCAATAATCTGGACCTGGGAATGAAAGTTAAGAACACATAAAATGTGACATAAACTTGTCCACTTCAGTTTAATGTGTTGTCGCTCACTTATAAAGAAACCGAGAAAAAAATATCAGTTGAGAAATGGAAGTCAGAACAGCCAAGTAGAATACCCAACTCAAAAAACTACAAATATAATTAAAAATCTTTTGTTTTATAAGCCATATATTTTGACTACCCATTTTACCCCACCTGACCCTTGCCTTTAATTTTTTATTTATTTGATTATGTGCAAAATTCTATTCATCTTCATATTCACCATTCATATGAAAATTTTTTGAAGCCACTGCCATGGTCCTCTATGTGATGATTCATGCTTTTTATTGTCCCTAAAATGGTCCCTAACAGGATGTTGACTAAAGAAATAATATATAGGATTACAAACAGCATCTTAATCATACATTATAATTGCTTGCTTCATTTTTTTATGAAATTATGCTATTTCCTTGTCATGTATTATCATTACTTGAATTACATTTATTATATACATCTTCATGTGTTATTTTTACTTGTCTTTTTTTTTAAATCAAATTAAGCAGTTTCTTTTTCTTTTAGTGAGCTTGAACAAGCATTTATAAAAGAAAGAATATCAAATGTGGAAAAGCATTTCTCTGAACTGAGTTCTAAGCTGTCTCTCTATAATAAAAAATTAGCTCATGTAAGAGATAGTGGAGATGACCTGGCAAAGAGCATTTTGAATTTTGCTTCTAAAGAAAATTTAAATACTTCACTGAGGAGTTCTCTTATGCATTTTGCAGATTTACTTATTGCTATTCAAGAATATAGAGATGCTCAGGTAATATTTAATTTTTATTTTATTTACTAAATTGTTAACTTATTCCTTATACTACCTATTGCAATGTTTCTCATGACATGACTTTGGGAAAATACATGCACAGTTTCTACGATTGTGGTATCTAGAACCCAAAACCATCCGGAGTTTAAAAGTTTATATATTTGTATAACACTTGATCCGTGTTATCTTCTGAACACGATAATTAGAGTAATTCTGATTGGATTTGAACTGGTGAGGGATATGTTGTAGGAAGGCTGAAATTCTTGGCCAAATTCCATCCAGCTCGAAGAGGGTGGAGATGGAGGGGGAATTGTAATTTTCATTTCTCCCTTATATTTTTATGAACTCAAGTAATCTGCTGAATTGCTCTGCAAGGAATGTTGCCATTTTTATTTTAAAGGAGGTTGGGTTTCTAGTGAAGTTTATCCTTGTTAAAGTTGTCAAATCTATGTCTTAACATTTTCATTTGATTTAGGATGTCAGTTCATATGTTATTTTTTTCACTTGTTTTTAGTTCAAATTATCTTGATCTGTACCTTGTAGCCCAAATGCTAGTGTAAAATAGGGTATTGGTCTAACAAGACAAATTAAGAATTTTTTGTTTTGATTCTTGCATAATAAATATATAGAACTCGAAAAGGAATGATGTGTTAAGTGTAATACTGAGAGAAGAGAGAGCTTTGAATCTTGAACCCAACAGGCATCTTTTAAAAGAATAATGTAATAATTTTTGATTCCATGAAATTTTCTTCTGTCTTAAATATTGCATAAGCTTCTTTTACAGTTCCTTTAATTCAAATGAAACTTTTAAAACCATATTGTACATTGATAGTAGTATTTCTGAAAAAGTTCACAACTGTTGGTGTATCGATATTAGTATTTTCTTAAGAATTTTAACTTATTAGTTTGTGGGAATATATGCTGTATGTATGCACTAAATGGGAAAACATCACATTGATCAGTATTTATATGCTTCTGTTTGAGTGAAGATTTCTATGTTTATTCTTTTGGTTATTATTAGTACTTTTTAAATTGCTAATAATAACCAAATTCTACATTACAATAAAAAAAGACTGCTATTATATATTCTTTTATTTATTTTGTAATAAAATTAACACATTAATTTTCGATTAACTTTTTTTTTTATTTCATCCTAATAATATTGGTTTCAACCATAGTTAAATTTCCATTTAAAAAATATTTTTCATTGTTGATGGTTTTAAAATGAATCCTTACACAAATTCCTAATCTTAAGTCATTATTTTCTTAGATACAAAGAATAGATGTTAAAGTTGTTCTTGAGTTTGCCAACTATAATCCGATATGTAAAAGAATTAAGGTATGAACTTTAATTTTGATATTGCTTCATGAATTCCATATACATTGAAATTTTTTTAAATTAAATTTTTTTTATGTATGGCTTTATATTTAACATTATTTTAACATGCAAATTTTTTGGGGGTTCTGAAAATTATTTATTATGTTACTTTAATCATTCTAACAAGGAAGATACATTCCTTTCTGTTTTTTTCCCCTCACTTAGCTGTTCATTTTTTTAAGCATTTAATTGATTTGCTCACAAATCAATAGTATATCAAATTATCATATTTTTTAATTTATAAATTTAAATTATTTTTGGAAATTATAATTGGATACAAAAATTACCTTGAATACATAAGCATGCCAATTGACTTTTAGTTGAATGAATATTATAGCATGTTCGCAAAACAGAAGATATCATCTAATTAGATATTACAAAAAATAGTACAGTTAAATGGTTGAAATGTTCTTTAAGGTATGATAATGCTTAACTCCAATGGATGGCAGAAGTGAATTATACATTATTTGGGAAATTATTTTCTTTTGTAAACATCTTTAGAATGACCTCAGCATTCAGTGTAAAAATGTACTCTTAATATTGCAGTCATTGTTTTTCTTATTTCCTTGGGTTTAATGTTAACATGTCTTCAAGTACAGGGTGTCTGAGAAAGATATTATTGCAAACATTAATAATAAAAATACAAAAAGGTGAAATGTAATTCAATTTGCATCAAACATTTCCTGTATCTTTAAACTTATGCATCCATGCATAAATTGAAGGCACACCTGGTGGACTTCTATGGTACATAAGGCAAAACTTTTTTAAATATAATTTTCCGTGATTTTGATTCCAGTAACCTCAGTACATACTGTAATTCTCCTGAAAGTAGTCGCCATTTTCGTTTCTTATTACATCTGCCAAGTAAGTAACGCCATCTACCTCAGACTATTGCTGCAAACTGCATTTCATTTCACCTTTTCATATTTTTGTTATTAATTTTTAGAATAATAAAGATCTTTCTCAGACACCCTGTATAACTAACAAAACAGAAATACATAATACTATTTCTTGGAAATATCTTGGAACCATCATCAATCACATATCATGAAAAGTTATGCAAACTACCATTAACATCAACTCTGATCATTTTTAATGTGTAGAATGGCTCTTAGGTCCCATTTTTTTGATAAATTCCTTTAAATCATCATACTTTAATATAAATTGGTGATACAAAATCATGTTTTTTGAAAAAGTGATTAATCACTACATATAGATAAGGCTTTCAAAGGTACTTTATGAACCAAGAATCTCTGTTATATTAAAATTTTGAGGGTGCTTTTGGTTTTGGACTTTTAAAATATGCTGCATTTTAGTTTTGTTTAGTCGGATTAGAATCATATTTTGAAACTACATTTGAGATATTTTGAGATGGGCCTCATGATTTTGAACCATGATTGGGAGAGCACTCCTCTTTAAAAATTTCCACACCATGCCAGCAGGCAAGCTAAAGCGAGATAATTTTTATCATTTGTACCTGTCAAAACTTTTAGAAATTAAGAAAGCATTCATTGGATGAATTCTAGAGATAATAATGATAATTCTCTTATTTTTATAATCGGATATATATATTTCACGAAGGCTAACTTTTAAAATTTAATTTTTCATTCTACTTTGTTTTTTATATGAATTTCTAATATGCATTATCTATGAATCTATTGATGGGCTGTTATTTTATCTGTTAAAGATGAAACATCTTGTGTTTAACTGTTATATTTTATCACTGGTTTTCAAAGGTACTTTCTAATTTTCCAGTCCACTGAAAGGGCAACTTATTTTGGTGCTACCTTTTTTTTTAATTCATGATTTTTAAATATGATTTTTAAAAAATAAATTCATTTGTAATAAGAATTTATCTATTACATCTTCATTATAGAATGATCTAACAGCATGCTTTGAGATTCGTAAGAAAGAAATTAAAAAGAAAAATCAGCTGGAGAAAACAAGGGGGAAGAACTCTACAAACTGGCAAGCAATTGTATCCTCTCTTTATCTACTGAAACTTTTTAAATATGAGATGTTTTAAACAGAACTAGAATTACGAGGGCAATTCGGATAGTATCCTCCATTTCGCTGTAAGTAAAAAAACCCGCATAGATAGAACAAATTTTTTATTTACATCTGAAAGGTACAGCTGTCCTCAATTTTTCAGTGTAGTCACCATGTACATTCAAGCACTTGTCATAGCATTTTACCAACTTACAAATTCCTTCTGCATAAAACTCAGCTGCCTGCAAATTCAACCAACCTGTCACAGCGTTTTGAAATTCCTCATCATCAACAAAGTGCTATGCCCCAAGCCACTTCTTCATCTGTGTGAACAGATGATAATCGGAAGGAGCCAAGTCCGGGCTGTAGGGGGATGATTAAACACGTCTTCTCATTTGAATTGGCACAACAGACCTTGTGTTCACCAAGCACTGTGAGGGCAAGTGTTGTCATTCGAGAACACAACCCCAGATGTCAGCAGACCGAAACGTTTGCTCTGTATGGCCCTTTTCAGTTTCCCCAAATTGTTGCAGTAACCTTCAGAAGTGATTGTTGTGCCACATTCCATGAATTCAACAAGCAAGATTCCCTTAGCATCCCAAAACACTGTAACCATAACATTCATCGCTAACAAAGTTCAATGGGTTTGGGTTTTCCTACTCGGTTTAGAGAACCGGTATAACCACATGCCATTGACTGTTGTTTTGTCTCAGTATTCACATATGCTACCCAAGTCTTGTCGCCAGTCACTATTCTGTTCAAAAACGCCTCTCTTTCTATGTTGTACCAGGAAAGAAAGTCTAAGGCATCGTCCATTCAATTGGTTGTGTAGATCTCCGTGAGAGTTTGCAGTACCCATCGAACACAGAACTTCCAGTATCCTATTTTTCCAGTGATTACGTCATACAAAACAGTCTGAAAAATGTTCGGAAATTGTTGGGAAAGTTCCGAAATTGTGAATTGACATTTCTCACAAGCTTTGTCATCAATTTGTTTGATGAGAACATCACTTACTACAGAAGACCTTCTACTCCTTGGTTCATCCTGAATGTTTGTTCTTCCTTATTGAAAAATCTGATGCACTACACCTTCACTCATAATGTTTGGGCCGTATACGACACACAATTCATGATGAATGTCTGCCACTGACAGATTTTTTTGCCCAAAGAAATTTATCACTCCACGTACCTCACATTTGGCAGGATTTTCAATAGCAGAGCACATTTTGTGACATCATAACCAGCAAAAGAGCTCGAAGCTTACTGAATCACAGATTGCTGAATGTAACAACGTTTTCACTCCGCCCACTACTACTAGCATCACGTCACAATGGAGGTTACTTTCCGAATTACTGTCATAATTTATTAGCAACTTGAAACTAATTGTTTTCAGCTTTAAAATTTTCTTGTTAATATTTAAAAGAAAATAGGAGAACTTTCATTAATAGCTTTTTTTTTTTTTTTTTTTTTGAGGGGAGAAATATATTCGTGTATGTTTTTATATTGTTTTGTTTTGAGTCATTAATTTGTTTCCTTATTTAAGATTCTATATATTTTCTTATTTATTTATTTAAATTATTTCTTGTTCTAGTTATCTGTTACAGTTTTCTATTCATTTCTATTTAAAAATTATATATAACATTTGCTCAATTTTTTATATTATACTTTGATTTTGTTGAAAAAATATTTAAGAATTTAAATATCCATTTATTGACTGTTTGAGCTAATTAGTCCCAAAATTTCTGTCTATTCTTTGTTTTACAGTTATATTAAAAAGTTGTAAAAGCATTTCATAATAAAATATTAATTGAAGAATTCAGAGTTAAAGTGAACCAAGTCTTTGAGATGCATATCTGAGAAAGCAAGGTTCAAAGTTGATCAGCTGCATTTAAAATAACAGTGAACCTCTAATTGTTCTTACTGCCTGGTGGACACAATCTGAACTATGGACCTAAATTATTATTGCACAGAAAAATAACATTTCTGCACTGCCACGGTAGTGTTAGTGCAAAATGAGAAAAACATGGACTTGTTTCACTTTAACTCTGAACTCTCCAGTTATCTTAGCAATTTCCCTTGCCTTATTTCATTCAAAATGATTGTCTTTAACATTTGTTTAATGAGCCATTATTATAATTTTTCTGTTTTTTTTTTGTGTGTGTGTGTTGCTTTTCTTAACATTCATAGGCTCAGGTAAGTTCTGAAATTTTTTTGGAGAAAAAAGCTACCTTGTTTTAAAGATAAGTATCATGTTCTTGTGCTTTTAATTTTTTCACTGTATTATAATTAGTTATTAATTTTTTGCATAACTTAAGTATTTAATTTTAAAATTTCAGATTCTCTAGATTAATTGATATAAAAAAATTGTGATAGTCCCTAGTTGTTGTTTTGAAGCATTTGTTATATAATGTGGCATTCAGATTTTTTACCCTTTTTTTCCTTCTGTCAAGTTTTTGTGTACGCTCATTAGTAGATTCTCTCACTAACACATACGAAATTTTCTAATAATTTTATGAAAATATTTCACATTAAACATGATCTCTTTTAGAAAACACCCATCACATTAAACAAGCTCACTTGCTTAGAAATGAGTTTCAGAGATGAGTTGAATGCCATGAGGACAGGAAAAATTCTTAAAAATTTTGCTCTCCAGAATATTCTATATATATAAACTGCTATGGTCAGAAACAAAATGAAGCACTGAGCACATAAATTACTACTTATAAAATATTAAGTAAAATTTAGCGGATTGAGGTAGTGTGGTTTCATTCGCATTTAGTAACTAATAGCAATAATTAATTGTGATTATGCTGTACTTAAAATGTTCTTTTTGTAAGTGCAAAAAAAAAAGATCCTTTTGCATTTATTAAATAACTTTATCCTATATTTCAAACTTTCATGCCTTACAAGATGTTAAAAATATTCTGTAATTATAAAAGTTCTGCTTTGTTTTTAATCATATAAGAGAGTAAAGGGACACAAAAATATAAAGTGCCCAAGATTTCATACAGTTGCTATTATTGTATTGGAAATCTTGTTATAACCTAAGGCAAGTCTAATCTCTCTGTTTTTTAATAAAATAAACTTTACAGTTGCCATTCCCATTTCTTCATGTCATTCATTCTTTAGAATGAAAGTGTTCAGATGTGTTAAAATGTTAGTGACTGTGATTGGAAGAAAAAAATCTTATGCATTCTGTGCATATGTTTGAAGTGATAATTTTTACCTACCAAAATCCAGTAACTTTCATTAAGGGATAAAAGTATGAAATCCGTTATTCTTGATGAAGATATCTTTTATCAGTGATATGTCCTTGTTGCTAAGCTGTGAATTCTCTCCTCACTGTCTGTCTACTACAGCTAACCTTATACCAACATATAAATATGTATCCCAAGAAAATTATAGCCTTCAAATCCTCCCATGTTTTAAATGAATATCATATGAGGTTGCAAACATCCTTTGAAGTTCAGTGGAGCTAAATTCAGTTAAGTGTCATCCTAGTTTGGTAGCATTCTAATATTTAAAATTAAACTGCAAAATGTATTTCTCATCCATTGCCATTTAATCGGAGGATATTTTATATTTGTAACTGGGAAATTTAAATCCTGATTCTCTCTTACTTTTGCTTTGTGGGGAAGTGGTTTTGAAATGACTAATCAAACTTTATAGTGATTCCAAATGTTTGTATCCGAGTTTTAGCTATTGGTTTAGCGTATTGGCAACTCCTTTGAAAACTCTTGAGATTTAGATATTGTAGCTTGATTGTTAGCGATGAAACTCTTGAAAATTCACTAGTGGAACACTGTGAATGCACATTGCTTTACCCTTTCATTAGCCACAACTTTTACAGGCCTCATATTAGGTACCACAATCTTTCAGTTCATCTGCTATTTTTATATATAAAATATCTTATTAGCTTTTATAATTAAATGCTTGAAATATATTTATTTTTGTGCACATTATTTTATTTCCACAATGTTGCCACCCCCCCCCCCCCCGATTTCCTGCAATAGTCGTGCCGATTTTAGACAGTTATTCGCTATTTCTGAAGGAAATCTGCTCATCACATTAATTCCATTTTGTTTTAAACAGTTACAACAGTACACAGCTTTAAATATGTAAATAAAAGTAAAATGAAAAACTTGCGACTTTGGGTGCAGCGATTTGAGAGATTGCAATTGTGCTTTCAGGCCTTTGATGATTTGTGATTGAAGCCGAAATTTCATTATTGTCTGATCTTCAAAGCTCTCTGAAGACAGGTTAAAGGGCACAAAATCATTGCCAATTGATTACCAGGAGGTCCGCAAAATATACCCAAAAATCTGAGAGATTGCATGCTTCTAGCGGATGGTTAACGGCCTTTTCTTCTGTTTAGTATTTCTGAAATTGTTAGTGATGCTCATGACTCACAGTCACGTCATGCATTTACCTTTGACTGATAAAGTGCTGTCTTTACTGGACTAGTACGGTAAATCTTGATTGAGGTTCCCCATTTTAAATCATTGAAAATGTTAATTATTCTGATAGATTCAAAACTTTTATATTCAATACTGTGCGATCATTGGTTAACAAAAATTAATATAGGTTTTGTTTAAAGAGGTAGAACTTTTTACTCACTTGGTACTTTCCTTTTTTATTAGTATACTTTTTACAATGCTATATTATTACTATACTCTTGATTTGTTTGTAAAAAATTCTGTCTTTCTAGGCTGAAAGAGATTATAGTCAAGCAAAAAGAGAAGCTACACTGACTGTAACTGACCTCTCCAAAAAAATAGATAATTTTGAGCGCCAGAAGATTGAAGATATAAAGGTGAATTTGCTATTATTTTTAATGATAATTTTGTTGTAGTTCAGTATTAAATAATACTACATATGATAATCATTCTAATTAAACTATGTGGTAGTTTATTTTTCCTCTTTTTAATGTACTAGTTTATAAACATGGTATTGCTCGGGGTAGAAATATTTTCAAGTCTAAGTACTTAAAACACTTTAAACTTAATTAAATAGTTTTTCACAGTAACGTCTTTTGTTGATTTTCTTTTGCCTTCTCCTGTGTCTCTGACCCCTCAGCCAGCAACTAAACTAACCTCTTCTTTTTGTCTCTGTACTTTGAACCACTTCACATGAGTCTGACAACCCTTGGAATTCGATCTTCAAATCCCCATCATTGTTACGGAGACAACAGAAGTACTTTGTATCATGCTTTTTATGGTTCCACATTATCTTCTTTTTGGTGTTTGTGTTCCTGACCAGAAGCACCATTCCTTCTTTTTCTCCCTAGGCTTTCTCCCTTCAGTAGGAACGGGACTTGGTTAACCTTTAATCGCTTTACAAACTGACAGTTGCGTACCGCGTGTAAGTGACGCTTGGGTCTTGCTATGATTTTTTTTTCCCCCCCCCCCCCCCCCCCCATCATAAGAGGCTTAACTTGCGTAAACGGCACTCTGGACATGGAATATTTTGACTTTTTATTGTATTTGACTTTAAAAAGTGACATAAACATATTAACGTTTTGTCAACATGGTCAGTGGCGCGGCGTGGGTAAGAAGAAAAAGAAAACGTTGTGCATTGCTAGTTCAGCAACAATCTTGCTGTTGCTTTTTCCAGAATTAGAATACTTTTAACCACCCATTTAAATCTTTTTTCCAATAGTTTTTAAATATTTCTTCTCCTTTTTTCTCATAGTTTTTTTTTCTTTTTTCTTTTTAAAGAACCACCCCAGCCCCCCTTCCCAATCACATCCATTCCAAACTGATCAGGAGCGATCTCCGCTCTTGCTCTAGGAACAGGGATGTGATGTGGCCTAGTATTAGTAGCGTGGGTAAGTGGCGCCCAGGGAAATATGATTTTTTTTACCTCAGTCGTCATTTGCTTAGCAAGTGCAAATAGCCCTCGGGGCTTGGTTATTTTCTTTACATCCCCTAATCATAATTTGCCTTAAAAACTGGCATATATGCAGTAATGTTTTGTCTCTATGGTGCCCCTAAAACTGGAATTTGCAGCATCTATACTTCCCTTACTACCCGGTCAATATGCTGCTAATTAGGATAATTAAAAAATCTGTGAAATTTAAACAAAACATCGCATAGTAACTAAACTAATGTCACTGGATATTTGAGGGCATATTAAAAGCTACGAAATAAAAATGGAAGTTAAGTGCATGCTATGAAATAACAGTAGAAATAAGAAATCTACATTGAAGTCAATGACCAAAGAAAGCAATATTTTCTTATCATAACTTTAGCAGCGATAAAAACACATGAATAAAGGATTTCATGAAACAGTAAATTTGATTTCGTAAGAATAGAAAACATTGTTACAAATTTTTTTAAAACTGAATTTTGAAACTTTAATTACAGTTAGAGATAAAATTGGGCAGTAATTAAATTGGTATCATTAAAAAGATAATTTTTTGCTCTTTAAGGTGATGTAAAAATAATTTTTGCATGATAAGTATTTCAGAAGTTATTGGTGAAAACATCTAAAAATAGCTAAATTTTTGCTATTTAATTAAATAAATAAAAAGCTAATTCAAATTTTAAAATAATTTTTACGGAGTTAGCTCTCTGTTGTGCTAATCCAGCACTGTGCATTTGGTCACCGTAAGTCCAACGGTGTGGGCGTGCATAAAGAACCAAAAAACGAACAAACACACACACATACTTTTCCTCTTTTATATATATATAGATTAATTTTTTTTCACATATAAACTAATAATGAAAGCAAATGCATATGTATCTGCTTATCTATTGCCGCTCTATAGGGCAGATTATTGGATCTAGATCGAACAAATTTTGTACATCCATATTTTGGAGGGTGGGAATGTGTGTCCCTGAGTGATTTTTTTAAAATTTTAATTAAAAATGAAGTAATTTTTGAAAATAATATCACACAAATATAATTTTTGCATCAATATAAAAATCACAAAATTTTCTTTTCAGTGATACCAATTTACTTGTCATGAAATTTTTCTCTAATTTTTGCAAATTTTAAAAGTATTTTTTATTTGATTTGCAGCAATGATTTTCACTATTGTACCGAAATTGAAAATAATATCATCACTGTTTCATCCAAACATTATTTTTACTTTCTCGTATACAAAGGGAAATTATTCCAAAAAAAAAATCATCAAAAAATTTTACCTCAAGATTTTGATGAATTTCCATGTTTTAGACCTCCCCGCATCCAAAAAATACAATTTGGAATTAAGTGTTTCTATATGTTGCTGTGTCTGATTGTCTGTGAACTCAAGAATGGTTTAAGCTTGACGGATGAATTTGGTATATGGCCTTTACATCAAATTTTGGATGAAATCTGTCCACAGGAAGTCTGTCTGTCCTTGTTCATGTGAACACAATAATTCAAAAACTTAAATAACTAGATGGATAAAATTTGGTACTCAATTTTATCATCAGAATTGTAGATACATATCAAATTTTGTAGCAAATCCGTCGATGGGTTCACTGTCTGTCCGTCTATATATTCACATCCATGTGAACATGATAACTCCAAAAAGCAATGACTTAGATTTATGAAATTTTATGAAATGATTTATATGTTATGTGGTGTTCTAAACCTAATTGTAGATCTTGATCAAATTTTGATTTCAATTGGTTGAAAAAAAGGTGCTCAAAATGCATATTTGGTTTTCTTCATTATACTATGATGCACAAAACGCTCCATCTGGTGTATTGGCATCCATGTGGTGTATTTTACTCCCTCTTGTATTATATGCCATGGTGTCCAAGCGCAATATAAATTTGAGTACTCATGGAGGTCCGGGCCTTGCTGAAGTTCGTCCCCCCCCCCCCCCCCCGCGGGCCCGGTTACACATTTGTTAGGGAGTACATGAGGAAGTCTAGGGAAGACCCCTCCTGCTGTTTCCCATTGTAAACACTATGTTTAAAAAAGTTTATATCCTTTGATACATTAACTCCATAGTAGAATTTGATGGTCTTACACTTAAGGATGCATTTTTTAAAATCTGTTTTTTAGTACAAACCATTGAATGAAGTTTTTTTTGTTTCAATTGATAAGCTTTGTTCAGATAAAAGTTTTTTCCCCGTTAGCTTCAAATTGATACTTTGATAATTCGATTACGGATAGCTACTTTTTGCTTTGCTTTCTATTTACAGATTTTTAGTTTCATTTTCACTTACGGTTACTATGATTTGTTTTTCCCCCTTAATTTATTTTTATTTATTTATTTTTTGGGGCGTCATAACTAAGAAATTATTTTTAAAAAACATTTTTACTTTTAATAAAATATTTGAGAAATTCTGACATGGATCTAATGACATTCATGACTCTAATGGTTTTTATTTGTCTTTCTTCATAATATTTTTATAAATTTAGTTCTTTTGGGGGGGATTTCTTTTTGTTTTTCAAGTCATCTCATTACTCTTTCATGCAATATACATGATGATGTGGATGTTTTGCAACTTTTATTTGCAAAAATCATCGAGACTTTTTGTAAATTTTAGATATTTTCCGAATTTCATACATTATTTACCTAATAATCTGTTAATATTTCAAACTGATTTTTATACTTCTTATTTATGCTCTAAAATAAAGGGTATTATTTTGCAGCATGTATTTTTGGAATTGATAAAAATCGAAATGGTATTTCATGCAAAAGCAATTGAATTATATACAACTGCCTACAATACCATCAAGAACATTAAAGTAGATGAAGATTTAAAAGTAAGTACTATCTAAAACTTCATTATTTAATGTGTTGATTATCACTGAATTACCACATAAATTATATATGTTTCAAGCTCTAATTTTAAGTGGATTTTAATTAGTTTAATGAGAATACTTTAACCTTATTCTTACTTTTATATTTCTGGAAGATACACAATGTCCTTGAATTAGAATTAATCTGATACATTTTTTTTAAAATCATCCTGAAAAATATTGAAGTTTAGACTATTTTTATGCTATTATTGTTTTATTACTAAAACATTTAATCAATGTAAATGCTTACTATGCTCAAACACATAATTATAGTAGAATGCTCTGAGCCCATACTTTTTACTATTGTCTGTCAGTATATAAAAGTATTCACAATCAGTTTTCCAAATATTCTTCACGAGTAAATGAAAGAACATGTTTTAAAACTCTGAATCAAAATGCATCAATTTCATCCACGGAGAAAATGTTGTTGATGGAATCGCCAACATAGTTTAAGGATTACAAATTTTCAAAACTAAAAGTTTTTAGAATTAAAGGAAATGTTTGATTCTTTGCTGTTATTCCATGATAGGTGATATTCAGTAACTCATAGTAGTGCTATAAATATTGTTACAGCCATTTGGTAGTAAATGCAGGAGAAGTTGTTTTCTTTCTTGAAATCATTGAGAGATGGAAAGAATTGGCACTTTATTCTGCATTTAACAACAAAGGACAAAGTTTGATAGTGTAATGATGATAATTGTCAAGTGATTAATTAAGTTGTTGTCAAAGCACTCTACAGTCAGCAAGGTAACTTTAGAGATTTTTAAAAAGCTTAATATCAATAGCATAGTTGCTTGTTGAATATACAGTAAAATAAGTTGAATTCATACAGTGTTATACATTGAAAATAAATAGTTGCTTGCATGGGGGTTTCATATGTGTTCATCTATGTAAGGTGATGATTTTTATGTAGAAGAGTTATAAATAAAGTTTGCTTTATTTCCATTTTCCAGTATCTTTTGTAATGAATTTTTCATATTTCTATTGCATTTGCTAAATTTACTTTCAAGATCTATCCATGACCTTAGTAGAGGAAGATTTAAAAAAAAAAAAAAATGCATCCTGGTTGGAGCAAGACACAGCAAAAAGGGAAAATTCTTCTTCCCATTCCAGATTAAATACTTAATTCACTTTTATTTACTGAATCAACTCATTCTCAAAAGAGGCTTAGAATGATTTCCAAACCAGGAGAGCGCTTTCAAAACAAATAAGAAAATCAAAGCAGACTTAATCTAAATGCTGAACTCCTGCACATACAAGCAAATCTTCAACACAATCAAATCTATATTAACATAGAAATCATGGAAATTTTGTGAATACCTGGTAAATGCAGATAAGATGCAATATTCTTGAATTTCAAGCCATTAGCTGACATTTGTATCCTTTTTTTAGTTCTGAAATATATTTTTCTTTATTTTAAACACTAGAGAATGATAAGGAATAAAATGCTGGTATTAAATTATAGTTATATTTTGATCACAGATTTTTATAACTAATTAGGTTTTTCAACTCTCAGTGTGATAACAGAAAAAACTAGCTTTCTGAAAGCCGGAAGTTTCAAGACATCAAATTCAGACAAGAGTGTTGCAGAATAACGTGGATCTGCAATTAAGAAAAATAAAATGAAAATATTTAGAGCCCACAGTAAAAAATTAGGTTTTCACTACAATTTTAAACTGAACAGGCAAATTTCAGCTATATTTGTTACTTCTTTGAAAGTGAAATCTTCTAAAGGAGTTTTAAGTGATTGTGACATCTGATCTTGCAAGCTAATTGGCCCTCTAGAGTAGGATCTTAAGCCCCCCCCCCCAGATAACAAGCTTTTAGGTATGCTTGAAGCCTGGGATACTGTAAACATCAGCTTTGTTTCAGAAATTGTAAACATTAGCAGTTTGTAAATTTCTCAGTAGAAATAAATGCCAGCCAAAAGGACAATATACTTTCAAAATATTGCTGAATACAATTAGTGCTATAATGTAAAACCGTTTTGAAGCCAAATGCCATTTTGTGGAAAGATCCTTTAAGCAAAATTTATTTATAAACAAGAAATTAAAAAACAAATTATTGATAAAATATAGTTTTAGACACTGTACTACAATTTTGTATTTCAGGAATTTCAAAGTCACTTCAGATCCTACTCATCATCGATGAACTATATTGATAATTCAGCTGCTGATTCAAATGGTATTACAGAGAACCCCTCCACCTCTCGACATGAAGATTTGATACTGAATGAACAGAATCAAATGACTGATGGTGCTGTAAATTCTTGCAATGCTAGTTTAAAATCTTACATTCATAGTAAGGCATCAAGTCGTAGCCCAGACAGCAGTATTGCATCTCCCTTAACAAAGCAATTTCAAGAATTAGCAAAAGCTGATCAAACAAATAAACATTCAGCTTCATGCTCAAGTTTTGGGAGTTCTGTTAGATCAAAATTTGATTTTGGAGATCATTGTCTTTAGTATGACTGTCTAACTAAAAAGTACAGTATTATTTTAAAATGTGTTTGTGAAAAACTTTTAAATTAGTATTTGTGAAGTTTTCAATCACGTGGAGTCATTTTATATATGTTTTATTTTATTAAATGTTGATTTTTTGTATGATTAGTGTAGTTGGCATGTACTTAATATTCTCTAGTCATTGTTAATTGTGTTTTAATTTTAGTTCTATTTTCCTAATTATGTTTCTATTTGGATGTATTTTAATGGTAGCTGTTTTAATTTTTTTTAATGATGTGTTATTTTAAATTCTATTATAATAAAACAATCTTTAATCTAAAAAACAATGAAAACATTTTCTCATTATAAAATGCATTAGATGTAAATTATCAACATGAATGACATATTATGTCCAAAGGTAATTGTTAATATTTCACAAAGAGTGTGTTGCAGCTGATATTTTTTAAACTGTACAAGGTTGTTAAAAGAAAATATTTCTAATCTACTTTTATATGAAAATTAATCATCTATCTGAATCATTTTCAATTGGAAAATCATGTTTATATTGAAATAAAATAAATCATACTTATCATAGTTAGTGTTTCTTTACTTATTAATTAATTCAGAATATAACTGTTTTTTGTTTGAAAGGATTAAAACAAAATCATGATGACAAAAAGATGGCTGGGTTCTTTGATGATTAGAAGAGATATTTTTATAACAATTAATTCAACTTTAATGTAACCCTGTTGGATTTCCAAAATGTTACTCATTTTAAAATTAAAAATTCAAATGGCATTGAAGTCATAATTATTAATTATATTTTTTTTTCTCTTTATACATTGATTTTATAGTCAGAGGAACTAAAACAGCACAGTTTAAATATCTATCACAATTTTGAAGTTTAAAATTACTTTTTTAAGGAAATCGTGAATATCAAAGCAATAGTAGAGATAATAAACGATTCAATTAAAATTAAAAACAATCAGTATTGCTGACAAGTTGGTTGCTGAAGGTGGCTTTATATATATACTTTACTAATATAATAACCCAGATCTGTCTCTCGGTAACGCTGTGACATCACCAACAATAAAACTTGCGCCATAGCACTGCGAGACGTTAAACAGCATTATTTCATTGTTAGAGAACCTAAATTTCAGTAATTTTAAATTTAAAAGAATATAATTGTCATTCTAATTTCAAATTTAATAGCTCTAAAATAGTGAAATAAAATTTTCTATCGATTGATATAAAATTTATCACTCTGATCAATAGTTCCCGAGACATTTTAAATTATATTAATCATATATTTCAAATTAATTTTCGTTTTTTAATAGAAAGTCATAGAATAGAAAGTCGTTTTTAATAGAAATTCAAATAAACCCATACATTTCATTAAACAGATTAAAACAACTTTCATAATGTATGAAAAGTTCTTTGGAGTTTATATCATTGAACTGTATTATGTAATTAAAAATGAAATCTTATTGAAAAAATAAATAAAATATCCTCATGTAGATGTCATCAAAGTAAATTAAAGTAGATAGACTCTGGTAACAGTTAACATCTTATCTTGGCCACTCTGTCATAGCAATGGAAAAAGGGAGAAGGGTTATAGATGCCCCAAATACCATGAAGGTAAGATATTAGTGTATTTATTTCACTTTTTAAAGCCCAATATGATGTGCAAGAGCATTTGCAGGCACCATATATCTCGACTATGTCACTGCTAGGACATTATAGGAATTTTTTTACAGTAAATGGAGATTATAAATATATATTTTTAAATTTTATCTGTCATCTTGGTATTCTAGAAAAGTAGTGAAGTTTTTATTATTATAAAACAGGACTTGTTTCCATTTCTTTATATTATTTATGAAATTTTCAAATTTGATCTTTTGACAAAAACTGTATGTTTAAAAATTTCCATCTTACAGTTCTCAGAATAAATACCCCAAGAGAATTTTTGTGCAAAAAGTAAGTAGAAATGCATGATTTTTTTTGTTCCACAATTTGGAATCTCAAAATATAAAGGACACAAACAACACACAACTACCAAGGGGAGGACACGACTTGGGAAATTCAATTTGGGATGAAACTTGGCATATTAGTAGTATACCTTTCTGGTGTTCACCTGTTAATCTAATAAAATGCAATGGCCAAAAATCGGAGAAAATGGCCCTCAAACTTTGGGCATAGCTTATATATCAGTGAGAGGCCAAATGGTTCAGGTGTCAGCGTGCTTGCCTACTGTCCGCTTGGTCAATGGTTCAGTCCTCACAGTGTTCTTTTCATTTTTTCCAAAATTATTTGAAATTAAATAAAAAATTAAAGAAATATTTTTAATTAAAATATTAATTATTTTTATACATAAAATAACTGTTCATTCATATGATACTTGAGTTATAGTTAAAATTTAATTTATAAGCAGTGAAATAATTATAAATACATTTTAATGGTGATAAATAATAACTGTAATTAAAATTGTAATCTTAAAATCATTAAAAGTTTTAAATTATTGGGTTTTTGTATTTACAAATACTTCGTTTTTACCTTATCTTGAAAACAAAAAAGAGCATATTTTAATGCATTGAATACATTTGGAGACTGTCTAATATTTTAATGATCAAATGTCAATAGTACAGACCAGCTGTGTATCTATTAAATGCGTAGGCAGATGGTACAAATTTTCAATGATTCAAAAGGGACAAATGTGTAATTATTTTTACTCACTGTCATATGAAATTCTTCTACAGTGCTACTCTTATTATTCTCTTGGGGTATTTATTCTGCTAATTCCCAGATTTAACTAAAAAGTTATCCTATTTTTTTTTATAAAGAAATATTTTTAAAAAAACTGAACTTAGTCATATATTAACAAATTCTTACCCTGTTATGTATTTAAATAATGATATGAAACTTTTATAAATATTTTAAGATTAAAGTTACAGGATATCTTGGAAATACAACAGAATAAATGAGACGTTGCGGATACGAAGGGCGAACTCAATATCGGGTCAATTTTTTTTTTCTTCCGAATCTAGACCCTTCTGAGAATCTACAGGTATATTTTTCATGTTGAGTTCGCTCTTCTTTCCCTCTCAAAATACACAGAGAATGATACCAAGTTTATGGGAAAGCCCTTATGGAAAACTTTTCAAATGCACTTTTCTGAATATAACCATTTGTTGAGTTCGCCCTTCGTATCCGCAATGCCTCAAATGTTTTACTTGAACAATACTTTAAAAAAAAAAAAGCATAATGGATATATTATGCGCAATAATTTATTGTATATGAATAGTTCTTTCCACTTCAACCTAATTATCACAATAGTGATTTCAAGAAAATTATCTGGCCTGTGAGGTAAGTCCCATTCTTTACTGATATAGTTGAATTAAAAATATTTATAATATGTAATTTGGTAAAACTTTGTATTGTATTTTTATCAAAATGATATCTTTGTATTAAATGTTATTTCATAAAATTATGCTTTGTTAATTGCAAATTACTTCAAACTGATTGTAAATCATATTTCTTGTTTAAATCCATGTACTTCTCAATTTGACAATATTTTTGCATCAAAATGTCTAGAACTCCAGTAAGCTGAATTATTAAGTTGTTATAATATTTTATAAAAAAAAAGTGTCACTGTTTCTATTAGTACTTAATCAACCTCACAAACTTTCCTTTCTGTACTACAGGAATGCAACAGCTCATTTTTAACTTGAATGCAGAATCTCTTGTCATTAAGTTCAATTATATTTATTTAATTACTTTATGAGGATACACATCATGTTGCTGCGAAAATTTGCAACCATTCTTCTGTCTTTTTTAGAAATTTTCTATTTGCTTGGCACCCAGATCAGTCTAAATCAAATGTATAGAAAACAACTAAATGCACATTAAAATACATGAAATGTGTTGTTTCATTGAAATGAGTAAGAATACTTAACACTCACATTTCTGCAAACTGTGTTTTAAAAAGGAGGGTATAATCTTGACTAATTTAGTCATATATATATATACTTCCCTTCTTTTTAAGTCCATGCATTACATTACAAAAAGTTTAGTAATGATTTAAGGAATAATTCTAATAGCACTTATCTGATATTTATCTGAATTTTTAATCTATGAACTTAAGAATTTGCAAATATTCACTACTATATAAAACTCATATTTTCCATTAGTTAAATAAAATTAATTAATGCTCTCATAGCAAAGATTTAAATTATAAATTAAAATTGTTGCTTGGTCACATAAACATTAGACAGTTGGAAACACCGATTTGCATTATACAAATGTGTCAGTTGACTGGTTTCCATGTTATAAACATCAATTTAAGCTATTGCCAAAAATGATTTTATCACTTCAATGTCTCATTATTGAAGTGCAATATCTGAGAAAATTGTAATTAAATAGCTTTTTTTTACAAATATCAACTTAACTAGCTGTTACCCACGACTTTGTGTGCAAGAAATTTGAATTATTAATTTTTTTATTCATGAATGCTATGTTCATTCATGAATGTTTTGCATGCATGTAGTAGAAATTAAAAATGCATGCTGTAAGTAGAAATTAAAAGTTCTGCCAGTTGATAATGATTGGACAACTTATAGGAATGTTTTTTTTACTTGTCTGTTGATATGGTTAGGTATTTTGTACATCTATGCTAACACAATTTTATATTCTAAGTTTTTTTTTTTTGTTTCACTTTTTCAACTATGTAAAGGTTTTGTGGGAGAACACACATGAACATGCCACATATAGTTATCTATGTGAAAAACATGGTTTTTCCAAATGTACGCCTGCCAGTTTGAGTGTCTGTCTTTGAGCCTTGTTAATTGTCATGGAAAATGCTATCTTTAAAGGGAATTGTAACCTTTTGAACTGGAATGGTAAATCCATTGATATGATTGGAATGTACTGAATTAAAACATTCTCTCCTTTTGCTATGTCAGTCGTGACAATAGCTCGCACGATGTTTGGACCAAGGTGTGCAAGTTGTAACTGTGTACAGTCTCAGTGCATCAAGGTTACACATCATTAGTACTGGCACAACAACTTTCAATCTCAGCTTGTGAGAAGGTACACCCGACAATACGTAAAGAGTTAAGGAATGCTACAGATGATGCTATTTGCCGATTGTCCATTAGCATGTCTACCGATAGATATTCTGCAATAACTTCCTTTATTTGTGACATATTGTTTTCATTTATCAGTCCTACAATTCCATTAGTCAATGCTAAAATTGACCTTTCACACAACCATTCTCTTTTCCCCATATAAGACTGAAGATAAACCTTGCTTCTCAGTTTCTCTCTGCTATGAACAATTTTTCAAAATCCCCCATTCAAGGCAATCATACTGTTTGAATCTGTTTTAAACTGACTTTCATCAATTTTCAAAAGAGTAGCCCCATACTGTCCCAATTCAATGCCGTTGAACAGTTTTACTCTTAATATGCTATGTGAAAGTTTTTATTTGAAATTGATCTTTAAAAAATATTTTTCATTATGTAATGAATGATTAAAGATTTCAAGGTAACCCAGTATTTTGCAAATCTGGTGTGAAAATGGCAATAGAATTTTTCTATACACAATGGAATTGATCAATTAACTTGAATTTAAAAACAAAACTCTGATACTTTCATTAAAAGTGCTTCATTTTAAAAAGGTGAAGGAACTTAATTGCAAATCCAGAACAATTGAACAACCTCAACCTTAGTATTAATCATTAAATAATCAATAAATTTTATTTATTGGGATTAAAATGTAGATACTTTTTTTTAAAAACCTTGTATTGAAATTAGTTTTATTTCTATCCAGATTATCATTTAAACTAATATTTAAAGTAAGAGAAAAACTGCTTTTTTTCTTTTCTTTATAAATTTTATGTTAGCATCCCAGTTAACACAAAATAGATTTTCATTTTCTATTAACTGAACTTAATTTTTAATAATGCTTTTTTAAAAATAATTTACTGGATATTAGCCAGCATTCACCAGTATATAAGGTTGTAAATAAACAATGTAACTTCAAATTTATTATTTCTTGATAAGAAGATAATTACAATTGTGATATTATATTCACATGAATTGAATGAGCAAATTAAAGCTAAGTTTCTTCAACACAGGATACCATCTGAAGTATTCATAGGTTTGTCTATCTGTTTACATTTTTTTTTCTTCCAATCAACAAAATGAACATAACTTTTCTGTTAATTGGCTTTATTCAGAACCTTAATATTAATGAAATCTAAAACATTCTTACTAGCAGTCTTGCAATGAAATAAAACAAAAAGACAGTTTCACTAATTTATTATCTTTCATCTTTCAATAATTTGAAATATTTACAATCTACACCAGCAATTTTACATATAATACAAAATTTACACGTAAAAGAATCTTGAATTCTTTCTAAAAGGACAACTTCATACAACACCATAGATACAAATATATTGTATATTCAAGTTACAAAAAAATTCTGATGATTGACATATCAGATTTCACACTTCCCCCCCCGCCTTATTGAAGTTTTTCAGGCCAAAGAAAAAACATACTGGCACTTTATAAATTATATAATGAAAACAGAAT
The DNA here is from genome assembly GCA_013235015.1 of Araneus ventricosus. Taxonomy (NCBI): domain Eukaryota; kingdom Metazoa; phylum Arthropoda; class Arachnida; order Araneae; family Araneidae; genus Araneus; species Araneus ventricosus. The sequence goes on from BGPR01013035.1 coordinate 38,297, forward strand.
ATTAGAAAGCATATACTTCAGTTTGAAGAAACAACTGTAACATCAGCATTTTACTCTACAAAACTGAATTTATTTTGATTGAAAAATACAAAATTAACATAAACTATTATTTAAGATATTATTTATTTCAATTTTATATTCATACTACCCATCATTTTCAAAACACATTTCCTTCATAAAACATATTTAAATTCTGTAATTGTTGGAACATTTACAACAGTTTCTCTTGCATAGAAAAGTGAATTCCAAGTTACTATCTCAGTTTAAAAACTTGATGATAAAAGTTCATTTTAGTTATGGTTGTTTAAAATCACATATTAACTAAATTTGGTTTGTAATGTAGAATATAAAAATATGAAATATGTTACACTAAGAATATTTTAGTAAAAGATGGTTTTCTTTAACATGCCTTAGAACAGCAGCAGAAACAGAAGTAACCTATAATAAATAATTATATTTAGAAAAAGAAACCAAAGAAATTCAAACCCATACAATACTATGAATTTACTTTACTTACTGTTTAATAATTATATGCATGCAGCAAGTGGCAGACCAAATGAGAGATCTCCATCTGTTTCCTGATAAGTAAAAATAAATTAAATTAAAAAAAAATAACTTGTTTTTCTGACTGTTGTCATCAGTGGTGTAGTCACGAATTAAGCAGTGTCGGGAGGCTCTAATCTGGGAGGCAAAAATTGCATCGTTTTTAATGACGTTTTTAAAATTTTTTCTTACTTAGTTTCTTTAAAAAAAAAAAAAAGTGCTGGAACAGCACCCCGTCTCCATTACATCCCTAGTTGTCATGAATGTATATTTGATACATACAGGTATCTTTCAGGAAGCAGTTATACAAAATTTTTTCAAAAATTTATTATCTCATTTGAACAATTTATAAATTCTTCAATTCTTTTTTGCTAATATTTTATCTTAAACTTACTTTTGAAAGAATGAAAACTTATTTTAAAATGATACCGATAGTAAATTGAACACAGTTAAGCAAATAGGAACTAACTCCAAAACACAGGATTTGAGACAAGGCAAAACTTGATAAAAAAATTCTGATGCTGGATTTTATGAAAAGTAGTTTCTGCATTATAAATAATTTATGGTTCTTTTTCAGTTTAGGTTTCTGTGATAACTCGCTTGATGTCACTGGCCTAAATTGGAATTGATTCCATATGGTTATTGCAAATTCTGAAATTTAGTAGTTGGTTCTTAGCAGGATTCTGAGGGAATTATATTTTAGGAAATGTCGATAGAATTTTTGAAAACCATTGGTTAACAAATGTTTGTTAACAACTCTGACATCAGGAACAAACAAACTGACAATTATTTCTGAGTACAGACTTAACGCACAAGATACAGTTCAGCAAACATTTGTGTGTAGGGGTGAATTTCTGGTAGTGGTGAAATTTCTGTATAGTCACTCGAATGTTAAATTCAGGCAATCATCAATGCTGCCACAAAAGACAAGTTTTCATGAAATTGTTTAGCATCACCTTGAATAAGATGCATTATAGATTTTACATCTTGCAATTTAGGCAAAATATTGGTCTAAGCATTAGGACACGGAGATATCAAAAGTAATTATGGATCTAAATATGACCATGGGTACTTTACAGTATTTTTATGAGTATTTACTTGAAGAAAATGTTCAAAAGTCTGTATCATAAATATTGAATAGAATTTGTTTTTGAAACCAGTGGGAGTGGCCTCCCCTAAACTTTCTCGTATACTTCTCAAAAATTTGTCATTTCCCCTCCCCCTGCGTGGATAAAAAATTTGAACTTACTGTAACCCAGAATGCAATGACTATCAGAAGGTTTTTCATTGTAGATTATAGCGATTGTAAAATATTTAGGTGAAGAATCAAATTCAAAAAGATACGTATATATTAAAACTTAGCAATATTTATTTTCTATCACACTCTAGCAAGCTCTACTATGCGAGGGCGTGCACGAGTGAAAAGAAAACAGGAAAAAATGACCTTGTTCATTATAATTGCTGAATAGTTTGTGCAGAGATTACTTCCAGTACGCAAGTAAATAAATTGAATATGCAATTTGAACGCCTTTTTTTAACCAATTTTGGGCACTGATCTATAATTAATGTTGGCAACCATCATACCAATTTTTATTTATCAAAGTCGTAGGGTTTACGAGTTACAATGTTTAGAAGCATGCGATTATACAGACTGACAGACGGTCAACCCTTTGTCGGATTTGGCACAAAATTTTATACGGACCTACATTCCTGATGATAAAACTGTGTACCAAATTTTATCCATTTAGATATTCTTTTTTCAATTATAGACAGATTTCCTGTTGACGGATTTTGTCCAAAATTTGATAAAAACCTACAAATTATGTGTAAAGATCACATACCAAATTCCATCCTAATTTCCATTTGGCTAATAGTTTCGGGTTATCGTGTTCACAGACAGACATAATTTCAAAAATTTGTATTGTTTACAACTATTTGTAATGATCGAAATTATTTCAACAAACACAGAAAATATTCTATATCAGTAATAAAAACGGAATGAAATTTTTGATATTATTTAAATTTATTAAAATATAGCATTATGCTAATCTCAAAATTACAACTTTCATTATTTTCTGCGGAAAACGTAGAAAATTATGTATCTTGCTCTAGACGACATTGCTGATTTCATAATGTGTGATCATACTTCTATGCTTGGAAAACTATTTTGAAACATATTCATGCCTCAAATGGAATTGGTTCCCAATTGCAAATTAGAGTACATAGATATTCCAAATGGTAGCTGGCTTACTTCGAGAAAGTGAAGCATGTTACAAATTACATTTTGTTCAATTTTACATAGCAAACTACACATGCAACAGTTAATTCTAAATCCAAAAAATGGTGGTTTGTTCCTTATTCCATAACTTCAGCCACTTGTCCCGTCAAGGATCATAAGTATTTTTGAATTAAATTTTTTAAAAAATGAACTTGTTTTAAATTAATTACAAATTATAGACTGAAGTAATGCATTCAATTTTTTTTACACAACAATCTTATTTTTTAAAAAATCCTGCATACATTAAAATTTTTTACCATAGTATTAATTACAAGTGAAAGTCATTATACAAAAATAAATAATTAATTATAAAACTTACATCAAATACATGATTAGGCCATTCTATTTGTCTTGATGTGTCCATTACAGTACAAAGGTAATCTAAATGAAGCAATATGAACATTAAATGGAGAAATTATGTATTAAAAAAGAATTTATACTTCTCTATTGATTATAATTTTTTTTTTTTATCGATTAGCCATTCATAATCTTTCTAGTGATATTTACACAATATCACATCATGAAGAGTACTGAAAATTGTAGCTCTTATTTAGTATTTTTTTCCAGCATGTTACCAACTTTTTTATTTAATTTACATAGGAATCTATTGGAATTTTGTACTTTGTAATTCCTGACATATCCCTTCTTCATTAAACAAAAATAAAGAAAGCATGCCTAAAATCATGCAAGAAATTAAGCATGAATAGCAAAAGGTTAGAGCTAAGTTCTATCCCATTAGGAAAATTCAGATTATATTGTATAATCTCTTTTTTTTTTTTTAATTGTTCCTATAACTTTTATTGATTTATTTTTTAACATTTGGCTTATTAGCATAACTTATTTGACTCAAAAAGCTTTCCATTCCACAACATATTTTTATGTTTTCTTGTCATCTTATAAAAATCATCCAAAGTTTATTGGCTTTTACCTAGTTCAGAGAGAGAAAACACATTTTGCTCGCAAAATTTCATATCAAAACTTGAATGTATAGCATAATTCATAAAAAGTAAATTTAATAAACACTATTTTAAAGTGAAAACTGGTGGAAGTTTTAATCCAATTGCAGTATAATTTAAAACAATTTTAAACCTGTCTAAAATACACAACCTGAAATTCTAAGGAAATAATTAAAAAACATCTTTTAAAAGTACTAAGTTTCCAATATTATCAAGCATGAGTGTTAATCCTTTTTTTATATACTTTATCAGAAATTAATTCTTAATACTATCAACTGGCTTACATCAAGTTCTAATGAAGAAAGACAAAAACGTTTTATTTACAAATTAATCTTGTTATAATTTAAACTGGATAATATGATGTGTAAAATTCAAATTCATATGGGCTTTACACAGTTAAAATTATACAAAATAAATGTTGCTGAAATAACTTACCATGAAAATTATCATTTGGAATGGTTACTACTCTTTTCAGAAGATTATCCTGATAAAGAAAACTGATTACATTAGTTAACAAACAAATAGAAATCAATAAAATGGAATTTGTATTTTAGACATGAAATATTTAGCCAGTCATTATTTTTTTTAATAATCAAATGAAATAATACAAAAGAGTAAAGACCTATATCCCATAATTCTCTCTTACTTCTCTTTCAAAAAGCAGACAATTATTTACCTTGATTAGATTAATTTTCAAACAAAGGTTACGATTCATAACTTCTTATATTTGTATAATTTTTTACAATCATGAATGAAATTTGGTTTGACTGAGAATTACAAATTTTGTACCATTTCTTTAAATTGGCTGTTCGTGTATAAATATTTTTTAATGAAAACTTGTGCTATTAATTATCTATTAATTTATGTAACATTTGAAAGTGAAAAATTTAAAATATG